>QVRM01006026.1:0-80314 GCA_003439945.1 Dermanyssus gallinae
CTGTCTCCAAAATATCGTGAAGCCAAGTGCGCAGACCAAGCGCGAACAAGCCAGTAAATCCATAGTACTATTCTAGTAGAACACTACCAGGTACTACTGGTCGACCAGCCTGTACGCTCAATCCATCAATGGTCGGTCACTGGCTGCTGGGCAGGAATTGATTTGTAATTAGTAATTACCCTAGACTAATCGAAGTCAAATCATTAAGACGCCAACCCACAGCGTCCATCAACATCGCCGTCGTCTTCATCATCAGCATTATTATCATCATAATATGCTGATGTTGTCGTTGTCGCCGTCGTTAAATTGTCGTTGTCGTTGTCGTCAACAGCCGCTGCCTCATCGAACAGAGAGGGCAATCAAGGCATCGCTGTGCGCAGGAAACATACCGAGGTTTCGGAACTATTTACAGACACACGGAAATCATCGGAAACGGGGACACGAATGTAAAGCAAGTACACACACCATTGCTTGTCACGGGTACCGTGCGCTCAATAAAAAGCTGGTCCGATTGAAAACGTTCATAGGTCCATAAGTCCATAAGTCTAAGCAAGCAGCGTATCGACTCGATGTCCCTGCGATGTCGGGAAGAATAAATATAAAGGGAAAATGCGAATTGAATGAATGTCTGCGTGTGTGTGTGTGCGTTGGCTGTTACGTCACGGATGTTTGCGTCTCGTGACTCCCTTTATGGTCACTCTTTGTTTGTTTGATTGTTGTCGTTGTTGTTGTTGTTGTCGTGGTAGCAGTAGTAGTGGTTGTTGTTGCTGTTGTTGTTATCGTTGTTGTTTTGTTTTGTTGTTGTTGTTGTTGAGTGTTGCTGTTGTTTTGACACTATGATGGTGCGAATCCATTTTATCAATCGTGGCAGCGCTGTTGCCGTAACGGTTGGGTATCAGCAAAATTCCACGCTACTGCGATTGTCGAATGCGTGACTTGGGGGCCGGCCTCTCGGGTCTTAGGTGATGTGAAGAGAGAGAAAAAGAGAGGTGTAGAACTGAAAGTGAAACAATATGCATCATCGTTCACATTGATTCACGTATGTCATTTCTTTACGACGTTAAACCAGGTTACGCTCTTTAAAGTATTACTTTGTCTGTCATTCGGTTTGCTAGCTGGCATATTCTACAGCTTTTTTTAGCAAAATGGAGCAGCAAAAAATTGCATCGATCTACTTGTTTTGCACACGTGCAGTCCATAATCTAGTCGATGAGGGTGCTATGTCTGCGTGAAATTTAAAAGGTGTTAGAGTTTTCCATCTGCTGCACCGGAAAGCACCTTTTGGGAGGTGTTTGTTTGTTGTTTAGGAGACAGCAACTCATCCGATAATGATTGTTATTATTATTATGATTGTTATAAATATTGCCGTCACGCCGGCGCATCTGTGTGAGTAATAAAATATTAGACCAGACGGTATGACCCTGCCTCTCTCATGGGGACGCTGCTGATCAGGGATGTGTTGACTCAGACCAATTATGCGGTAAGCTTTACGACGATCTCCCGCACGCTCGACGGCGTTGCACTCAATGTCGAGATGAAGAAGGCTCCTCATTACAGATCCACGGAAAACGAGCACAATATATGCTTCCGTTCGTCAGGCGTGTCGAGATGAAAAGCCGTTATTATCCATACACACCACTAGATCCTTTGCCGTCTTGCCAGTTCATTTATGAGCTAAACCGCAGGGCAGACTGCGGTGTGATTTCAGTGACACTGGTCGAAACACCTCATCGCATCTAAGGCGCTCATCGTAAAGATCGTAGAAACCTTTCGTGCTGCATAACACATGGTGGAACCTGTAGGTTGCAAATGCCGTTGCTAGATGCCTGCTCTGAATGGACTGAAGATATGTTTCACGGCAATTCCAAACTCTTATGAGAGTGATGATGATCGCAAATGATAGCAATGTCCATTTATTTTCAGTCTGCTTCATAGTGTAGGCCTCAAACGCCCTCGCCTTCAATAAATCCCCCCATGAGTGTATTTCCTGAGTTTGTAGAGTTCTTCTATTCTAAGATAGGAACTACTCGATTCCGGCACAAATTAGCCAACTCAAAACCTCGTTTCATAAACAATAATATTACCCTATTCCGTCACTGTATGTAGTTCTGCCTACCCTTATTTCTCCCATCCCGATACTAATCCGAATGTTGCTACTGGTTTATTTTTAAACTTGAAAAGGGCAGGACGCACTTGTGTCCTTCCAGTTGCTGCTCTGCTCGAATTGCTTTCACTGGCCGGGTTTTTATATGATCATCAACTTAATTCCAATTCGGAGTCAGTTATTATGTTGCTGTTGTTGGTTTTTGTTGCAACAGTTGTTGTTACTGTAAGGAAGTGCTATAACATGACTAAAGTTGTGGTCGCCGCGCTAAGCGAGTTGTGTAAACTACCTTGTTGACCTCTATCTTGTTGGAGTCGCCGTTATTTTTAGGACTGTTTTCATTGAGATTGTTGAGTAAAAATTGAGGCGTTGTTGTCGTTGAAAAAATTATATGTCTGTTTATTGTTGTTGTTGATTTTCTTGCTAGTGATTTTGATGATAGGCTGCTGTTGTTGTCGTCGTCGTCGTCGTCGTCGTTACAGTGGTTATTTTTTGTTAATAAAGCTGTTGTTGTTGCTTTTGTTGCTAATTATATTGTTTCAGCCCCTTGAAGTTGCTGCTGTTGCATAAAATGAATGGCCGTGTGGCGATACGGGCATGCTGATTTAATTATCTGGGCTGAATGTGTAGCCATTCCTGCTGCAACGATAGCAGCGGCAACAACAACAACAACGAGATGGCGAACAACAACGCACTACGCTAACAACGGGGGCTAACGATAAAGCGCAACAATATCGCGCGTTGATATCGATATCGGTCAACTGACGGATGGACAGACTAGCGCCAAGACCCCCCATACCCCTTTTTTGTGCGATGACTTCACCGGCCCGACGGGCGTCGAATCGAACTGCCGAGGTTGGCGTCATTGTTGTTGTTGTTGTTGTTGTTCTTGTTGCTGTTGTTGTTGTTGTTGTTCTTGTTGCAGTTCTCTTCGGCTGTCACAATTGCCTTCATGGTTTGATTGACTTCAGCAGCCTTAGCAGCAGCGCAACTTATCATGTCATGATGACATACGCTATCGGTATTCAAACGAGTATGATGACAATAAAAACAATAATAAAACTAACAGCAATAAATAATAATATTAATATGAATAATGGCGATAAAACAGAGAACAGCAACAACATCCGGCAACAGCAACAACATCCGGCAACAGCAACAACAAATACCACGGCGGCAACAACAACAACAACTACCACGACAACAACAAAAACAGCAACAACAACAACCAGCAACAGCACTAGCCGAAACGTCGGCAGCAAAACCCCGACTAGCCTAAGGAATCGATCGGCATGGTCATCATTGATGGTCTGGCCTGTCTTACATGGCGATCGAATCGCAGCAACCAAAATCAACCACCGACGATCGGACCCCACCGACCGACCGACCGACCGATCAACCAACCGACGATCCAGCGGACACGTTGCCTGCCGCTAACTGTGACAACGGCATCTTCTACTACCATTGCGGCTGCTGTTGTTGTTGCACGTGTTGCTGCTATTACAACAACGACAACAATAACAACAACAACAACGACCGCGAGAGCAACCGCGAGTACAACAACAACCGCAACAACAACAACCGCGACAACAATAACAACCGCGACAACAACAACAACAACCGTCACAACAACATCAACAATCGCCACAACAACAACAACAACAACAGCAAATATTACTACTATTACTACCACGACAACAACAACAACAACAACCGCGACAACAACAACAACAACAGCAAATATTACTACTATTACTACTACCACGACAACAACAACGGCAACAACAATAACAACCACAACCCCAACAACAACAACAACAACAACAACAACCACGATAACTACCACAACAACAACAACAACAACAACAACCCGTCGCACCATGAAGCGCCGGCCGCGGGTGGCATTCTTTCGCACTGCTTGCTTGCTACCGCCCGCCCGTCCGCCACCCATCTAACTAAGCTGGCTGGCTGGCTGGCTGGTTGGCCGGGCGGCCTCTCTGCCAGTCGCCGTCTTAGCAGCCCGAAGGATTGACCGATCAACCAACCAACCGACCAACCAACCACACGGACCCACCGACCGACCAGCTGTACTGTGTTCGTTTTACGTTGGCTACAGATGGACGGACGGACAAAACAGACCATCATACCTATCGTGCCATCCTATCTTAATGGCCAAATTTCGGCAGGTCAAACATTGACAACTCATTACTGATGATAATATTGTTGCTGTTGTGTTGTTGCTGCTGTCGTTGTCGTTGTGGTGGTTGTGTCGTGTGTGTTGTTGTTGTCTGTAGTTGTGCTGTTATGTTGTTGTCGGTTAGGTTGTTGTCCTGTTTGTTGTTTGTTGTTGTTGTCTGTTGCTGTAGTTGTTATGCTGTTTTGTTGTTGTTCGCCACCGCAGACAGCTGGGCTGGGTGTCGGATGTTTCAGCAACGGTAGCTTTGCCTTTCTTGCTGCTGCTGCTGCTGCAGGGGGCATTGCTGTCGGGCACCCCTGCCCGTGTGGTGATAGTGGTGGTGATGTGTCGACCCCCTCAGTCAGCCCCAACCAACCACCCACCCAGCCCAAGCCTGTCAGTGACAACCGGTGAAGCATCAGCTCCCTCCGGCTCAGACCCCGGAGTGCCGCAGCCAGCCAGATCGGGCGTCATCGCAAGCGGACGTTTCACTGCAATATGGCAGACGTTTGTCTGTCTGATTGACCGACTGACCGTTTTGCCGATCTCATGTAACATGTTACGAAATGCGTCTTTTGTCTCTTTGTAAATCATCGCCGCCCGTCTGCACGTTATGTCGCCAATGTTTGTGTATTGTTGTTGGTGTTGGCGTTGCTAATGTTGTTGTTGTTGTTGTTGTTGTTTTTGTTGATGTCGTTGTAGTTGCTGTCGATATCGTTGTCGTTGTCTCTTACATCTTTTGTTATTGCTGTTCTGGTGTTCCTTTATTATTATTATTATTATTATTATTATACTGCTACGCCAGAGGCTCTGCGAACAATCCTACTAAAGTTTTCGATACCTCCGCACAGATTCTTTGGCCCATCGTAAATATAGAGTAGGTTGACCAGTTGTGCGAACAACGACGAAGACATAGTCTAGTTAGCCCCAAGCCGACTGACTTGCATTTTCAAGTGATTGCCTAAATATGATTATGATGATGATGATGATGATAATTGTCTTATTGAAGCCACCAGATGAAGGAAAAAGCACATTATTCCTAGGTACAATTTGTGCGCCGGGGCGGAGATGAGATGATGAGAATACAACTTGCTTTTTGTATAGCCTCCCGCCCCCCCCCCCCCCCTTCCCAGTAATGACAAGTAAAACTTAAATTTAGAAAAACTGAATCACTTAGATTTAGAAGAACGAGTCAACAATACTACTGACACTAGCATGAGGACAGCATGAACGACGATATAAACAGCACCAGCAGCATCAACATCCATTAAGTCTCGTAGAGCCGCTTGACAATCATGACACAGTACAGGCCGCGAAGTGTCTGGCGACAAATCCGAATGCTTTTGACCTCCTGCATGTGTAGTTGTGTCGACCTCGCCGTCACCTCACCATCAGTAGATGGCCGGTGATGACTTTCATCTGAATGACGTTTTCGACGTTGGTAGCGATATCATCATCATCTTTATCATGTTGTTCATCAGTGATGCTGTGATAGCATCGACAATACCTCGGCGCAAGGAATACAACAACCACAACTACCAGCAGCACAACAACAATAACAACAACCACAACCACCAGCAGCAGCACAACAACAATAACAACAACAACCACCACCAGCAGCAGCACAACAACAACAACAACAATAACAACAAATACTTCCTCCTGTCTGTTGTTGTTGTTGGTTGCAACCCGCTACTCCCTCTCTATGCCCCGGGCGCCGGTGTTTTAGACCCGAGATCGGCCATTTTCCCGGCGTCACGAGATCCGCGCGACAAAACAAAATCCCTGACAGACTGCCACTTCTGGCAGCCTAAAGGAGCAAAAAGCGTCGGCAATTATACAAAATTATACAGTTCAAATTAAGGCGGCTGTGGCACAGCCATTATAGCCCCGGAGGCTTAACCGTACCGCAGGTCGGCCGCGTGTGTAACGTCATCTAAACGAACAAATGCAGTGCAAAATGCAGTCGTTGTCGTCGTTGTAGTTGTTTACTCATTTCGTTCCGTCGCTTGAGTTTTACTTTGAGTACTACGACGACGAACGAGAGAGCACAATAGCACAGCTTCGGTAGCAGGCTAGCTCAAGTCTAACGCTTACGGGCACCTTATAGGATCGGGGCAGAAACCATAACTGTCCGTTGCTTTAACTCAACCCATTCGTGAGTTCACGGGTACTTTTTGTTTGCTTGTTTCAAATGGCACTTTGTTATGCATTGTCACCGCAACATCGCTGCCATTTGAACCCTTGAACTTTTGCTCTTTTGCTACAAGGTTTGTATATGTGTCTAGGAGTTTGCGGAAATTATTTTTTTTTATGGAACAGACAATTGTCAACATGAATCGCGGCTAATAATAGCGCCGTAATGTAGTGTTTCGTTTTTCGTGTTTTTGGCGGTAGCGTTCTACGCTTGCGTCGCATAGCATTTGCGTCATGATTTGCACCTTCTTAGCGCATCGCACATACCAAGTAAGGGTCACCTGCTTATGCAGGTTTTCAGGCTGTTTTACTTACATGCTGTTATTGATGCGCGAATTAAAGTACCCTCAAAGATGTACGGCGCTCCACGAACCGCCTTTACACTGGCCAACATCGTGCGGCAAATCTCCGAAAAGACCCATCGCTATCTGTCTCATAAGCTGTCTTAACCGCATTAGAGTTACACAATGCATTACTTTTTGTTTTCTTCGGGCTGACTCTCAGCCAAGATTGAACGTCCACGGCACAGTGCATTACTGCTGTTACGAGTTACTGGAGTCAGCGCAATATGCCTATGGTCATGTCAAAGCGAGATTGATAAAAACGTTTAATTACATGCAGCATGCAAGCTGTTCTGTTTGAAAACAATCGCGTTCATTGTGAGTCAACGAACTGTATGATAAACGGTCTATTTTTGTGAGCTAAGTGAAAGTAAGATTTTTAAATACTTAGGACAGACCGGATTAGTCAAGTTACGACACTTTGAATATGTGTTAGAATAGCAGTGGCATGTGCTACCCAAATATGAATAGTAATATATATATATATATATATATATATATATGCATCCGAAGGTTAGATTTTATTAAGTAAGGCTAAGAATCAGCTAGTCCCATATATATATATATATATATATATATATATATATATATATATATATATATATATATATACATATATATATATATATAGAAAATATTGTGATGATTAATTAATCATTTACAATACGTTTGCACACTCGGCAGTGCTCTCCTTAATAAAAATTGTGGTAAAAAGGTGTCACGTAAGGTTAAGAATCAGCTGTCCGTGTCCTTGCTTGATGGTAGCCCCCGCTCTTATGGACCCGGTGCGAGCGGTATATCCTCAAGATTCCTTGCAACGTAATATCTTTTTCACAGTACCAGCCTCTTCGTAGAAAAGTCATCGCATGCGCTGGCGTGCATGCCGGCTGCTCATATACGGGCTCTCGTTGCCCCGTTAATAAAATTGTGTACGTTAATTATGTTCTTTTTCTGTGTAAACTCGGCCTCATTTTCGAAGAGATTGAGAGCCGAGAACTCAGTCTGGGCTTCTTTCTTCTGCCAATCTAAGCAACGGAGGCAATCAAGGCGGTGTTTGGTAATCAGTATGCTATACAAAGCTTACACTTGCCGAAACCGATACGAATGCAGTTCTTCGTTGGTTTCTGCCGAAGCAAGAAAAGCAGAAAGCAAAGTTTGCTTCACTTTTGCTCTCAATAGAGAAAGAGAGCATTCGTTTACTCAATCGAGGGCATATTCAAAGCACGCAGCTCATACTGACGGGCCAAGGCGGACCCGCATATGACAGCCAGCCGAGATCGCGCTCGTTCGTGAAAAGCTTAGCATGAACTTCTCTAACAGTAACTAGTAAATAAACGTACCACATACTTATGTATAGGACATTGCCGGAACTGCTGGCGGGTGTTCCCGAAAGTATTCCCGTTTAAGGATGTTGCTCTAGCACGTGCGAGCACCAGCACAGAACGTCGCTGCGTACGGGCTCGTTTAGATGCTACCTTCGGGAATTTGTGTTGATTTGGTAAAAAAAAACGTGGAAAACCGATGCTATACCAGGTGAAAATGTACACGACATATATATTATGTAGTACTATCGTCACCTAGTTAACCGTTCTGCGTTTACCACATTAAATACCGCTGGAGGCAGACTCTGGCGGTTTACAGCGGCGGGGATACAGCACCGTATCCCCGCCGCTAACGTGGGAGCCTCCCCCCCCTGTAAACGTGGGAAACATTTGTAATTTTACAGTTGCTCCTATACAAACATTTCCGTTTTGCACATATTTTGATGGTATCCGAGTATAGCAGCCTTTGTCCAATAAAAACTCAGCCTTTATCCCAACAAAAATCAGACTTAATGTAAAATAGCTGTTCTGATATTTTTCTATATATTTTGTTTTGGAAATTATGCAACACAAAACGTTTGGTATATATGCCGTGGTCGTAGATACGCTAGTCTTAACCACAGCATACATCAACAACCAAAATCACCACTGAGTCATTATTCATTTGAATTACTCAGTGTTACCTTCCTATCATTCCTCGTCTATCATTTAAATTAGATTCGGAATAAAATCGAGTCAAAGCCATGTCAGCCACGCCGTTTCTCGAATACCTTAGACAGTCAGTCTCATATCGATCTTACACGGATAGATATTACGACTTCAATGTGTCTGTTTCTAATAAAGATATTCCCAAGAGTAACATGCTGTCGCTGCGACCGTTTGCCTCTAATTTAGATACTAGACAATTTCAGATACCTTTAAGACAGAAAGACAAAAGCAGCCCACGTGAAACGAATTCTTGGATTCGTATTGGCGACGCTGGCAACATCGGGTTATGTAAAAAAACTGAGTGTAGTAGAAGTCTTTATTCTTGTGCACAAGTATGAACTGACCGCATGGAGAAAGGCAATATGATCTTCGTTACATAAATGGGACCATCGACAACATGGATCGGCGTTTGCCGCGAGTAGCCAAAAGCACAATATGCAGGCTAACCTGGACCCAACCTGGATCACCTGTATAATAAATTGGTCCGAAATGCTACTGCTTTAAGATACAGCTTTGTGACAGTAAACATTGCGACATGTGCAAGATAACCGCAATCGTATGCTATAATGCAACGAAATAAATACCGCCCCACTGAATACAGCAATAAGAGATGTATTCAGCCGAGACGAATCGATTAAACTACCAATGCGTGGTGAATAAATGTGGAATATTTTAGAAACAATTTCACAGACGTTTCATTATAGAGGCTGTTGGTTATCCGGCACAGCGCGTTTAAATTGCATTTACGTTACGTACCTAGTTCGGGTTTCTTATTTTTAACAAGAGTGAAGCTTTTGCGTATGCCTGCACATATATAGTACACTATTGCATTGCTAACAAATAATAGAAAGAGGCATGCTTGTTTATGATACCTTAGTATTATATTGCATATGGTTTTTATGCTTAAGACGGGAGCGCCACGGTTTGAGCGCAGAGGTTAATACCGATCGTATGCTATGGAGATCCTATGCTATTCTATTAACCTCTGAGAGTCAAATGCGCGTACACGCATAAGCGCGCATATATGCAATGACGATTTTAAACGGTATAGCTTGCTGTAGATTCGCTTAAGTTTTTAAAGTAGGTAGTAATACTACTACCAGGCAGGTTCTGGAAAGAAGCATTTATAGTAATAGATACGAATGCCCAACCGAGTAGTGGTTCTTTGCGGTTTTGCAAATATATTTTGCAAGCGATCGACCTATCATCTAGCGTCAGGTCAGCCGCAATCAATGAATGGAGTCGGCATGATATGCTGTTGCATCTACAATCATGTGTGGAGATATCGTTCCCGAGAGTTGTTATCGAGATGCCAGCCTAAATTCTTATAGTGATTTACGCATAACATTATAACGACAGTCAGTAAGCTAACCAAAGAAAGTAGTAATTAGCAAATTAAGTAATAAATAGCAAAACAAAAGTGATTGTTTAGTTGTTGTGTTAGTTGTGGTTGTTGTTTTTTAGTTGTTGTTGTTGTTGTTGATGTTGTGATGTTTAAAAGATATACAGCAGTACTTCAGCACTTCACACTCACCACCACCACCACCGTTGGTGATGGTGCTGGTCGTGAGGCTGTGATCGGTAACACCACCGATAGCATCTCCATAGCATAGTAGAAGAGTTTTAAAACCGCCCGATAGTGGGCCCCGGCGGTGCACTATATTTCCTGTGTTTGTCAATTCGTATCAAGATAGATCCCGCAGATCTGGCGCCATCGGAAGCTTGCTTGCTAATCACTAAAGAAGCAGCACTGGATATACGTCGAAGGCCTTGCAACGTTACTTGTCATCGCCACTGTGCGCCCGCTGCTGCTGCTGCTGCTATCGCTGTTCCTTCTTGCTGCGAACGAAGAACCGATAGCCCTGATCAGTATCAATTCGTTGTGAACGTTACACAACGAAGTATTTTAATCAAAGCGGCTTGGACCCAGCTGCTTGGACATCGGATAGAGCGGGTAGTAGACAATCACGGACAGGAACTAAATGATTATTATGCGAGGCCAGCATCTGCGATTCCGATCCACACCGATTGGACTTGACATGCTTGCTCACTACATGAACATGATCAGTAGCAGCGTAAAGCCGCCTCGGCAGAAGTGTTGGTCGACGTACAGAGGTCTGTGTCGTCGAGCCGTATTGCCGTCTTAACGGGCCGGACTGAAGTTGTTAACTAGTGCGGTAAGTGGAACACATGTGGCGGCTATGTGGTTAAACAAAACAAACAAATAATGTGCCGGCTATGTGGTCTGCTGGTCTACGGGATTAGTGCTCTAATCATGGTTGTGTCATGACTACCAGGGTGTCGCCGGTTCGAACCCCGCTGTTGATCGAATTTTCTTTGAGCGATACTCATTAGGAATATACGACAAACGACGCCGACCGCTGACAGCCAGCGGCAGCATGTTGCGATTGTTAGCAGTTCGATTTCACTGGACATGGCCAATTGCTGCGCACTTCTAAGATTGCCCTATCGAGTCTGGATTTATTCCTCTCCTCCGATTGAACTCCCCCGACATCTGGGCTGATCGTCATCGCGCCACTTTTTAGCTGAACGAGATCAGACGTCATATCGTGCAACGCTTCGAAATATACAAATAAACACACTATTGCACTGCAGTGCAAAGTTATGGCGAAATAAACAATATGTCAGTAAACACACTACAGCGTATGCAGCGTATCACACGTGTATAGATGCATGCACGATTGCAGTGCAAACATACATTTGCCACCACGCTTTGCATGGACCAGTGCAAGTGATTGACCCTGCTCGATTTATGCACAAGCGTGCAAAAAAAAACACAAATTGTGTTTTTTTAAACTACAGTAATTTTTTCTCTCTCTCTCTCTTTCCCCTTCAAAGACGAATGGAGCTTAGCGGACATTGATAGTGTAGCACTTCAACGGCGGGCCAGCATTGATTTCGAGCAAAGTGCTAGCTGATCTTTATCTTAGTATGCGTGCCGAGGTATACAGCAAAGTGCAAGCTTATCTCCTTTTACTTCTATCGCATACGACAGATGGTAACATTGCAACGTGTGCACGTTGTCACGTTTTACTACGGTCGATAGCGAGGCTGTCACCGAGTCGTCGCCTGCAACCGGTTAGGCGCGATAAAGTCGAACGCAATAGAAGTTCAGTTGAACAACGCACGTGCATATACAGGCAAAACACTTCACGCAGCTGGCAGACGGCACATCGCCGCAAAGCCCGTTATTGATGGCATGGGCCACGCGTGTCGGTAAGAAGGCAGGGATCACACAGGGATAGGGAAGGACAAGCGAAAACAAACGTGACTCTAGATCGCCGTGCATGAACCATGAATCACACGCGCGTAAAACTGACGTATTCGGCCGTGCGTCGACGAAGAGATTGCAATACTGTTTTTTGGGGACGTACGAAATCATTATGGAATTACTAGACTTGGACGCGCGCTGCGTCCAACATGCGATTGCCGCTCTAGTGACTGACTGCCGATTACGTAATCGTTTCGGAATTAGGATGCCAGATATGGCTAAAGACACCGTCTTGGCGACAAAAAGTAGCGATTATACCGCTGCTCTTTAAATGCGTGAATAATCGGTTTGTTTACAAGTGCGTACGCATGCCACGTTATCCAAGCGGAAGGGCTAAGCGTCAGTGCAACATAATGCCATTGACTCCTGAGATGTTTGTGGCAGCAGGACAAGGATGCGCAAGTATATATATATATATATATATATATATATATATATATATATATATCTATCTATCTATCTATATATATATATATATATAGAATTATATATATATATATATATATATATATACATATATATATATATATATATATATATATATATATATATGGGGAATATCCGTTCTAGTGTCACGGCCCTTTTCAGTGGCACAAATATTTGTTTTGTGGAGGGGGGCATTTACATTTTGTACGACTTACCGGCTTCAACGTGTGACGAAGTGCGCGATTGCCGAAGAAACTCCGTCGTCGGCCGGGTTGAGTCCAACGCAGGGTTTGCTTTCGACATAGCGCGACAGCTATGAAAGCTCACCGAACAGCACATAACGCTCAGAAGAAGCCACCAGGGCACCGCCATGGGGCTTCTGGTAAGTAGCCAGTGCATGCTGTAAGCTATCTGTGTCCGCGCTCCGCGATTCCGGTTTTCTTTCGTCACCCCACCTGTAACAAAATTCAGCAGGTTGTTGTCAATACGACTGCGAGCGTTTATGTTTGGGAATTGGAGCTCAACGCTCAGCGCCTAGTATTATTCCTAACTGAATCATTGCTGTGCAGGTTATGTGTGTTATAGACCAATGGCTTCCGTAGCAACTCAAAGATAATTAGTTTAACAAAGACGTCGAATGCAAATTGTGTGTTTTTTAAATTACAGTAATTATTCTCTCTCTGTCTTTTCCGTCAAACACGAGCGGAGCTTAGCGGACAGAAGGTGCTGGTTGCGTTTCTCGAACGTGAAATGCATCATATAGGGCTGTATGCTTCCAGTCGCGCAGTCGCTAGATGCTGTAATCACTTGGTGCGGCACAGCGACAACATTCGAATGAAATGTAATATAATACCGCATACTAAAGATGCAATACATTTGACCCGAAAAGAGGGAGCATTGGTCATTCAACTCGTCTCACTGCCCGACTTGGTAGGTCGATAATCTTGTGTCGTAACACATGTTTATATATATATATATATATATATATATATATATATTTATATATTGTTTTTCTTCTTAGGCTGTCTACTAATCAAATACTGCGGCTGTATGTAATTCGTGTAACCGGTACGCAATCGCTGGACGAGCTAGGCGAGCAAACTTAAGGAGCCCAAAATCGACATTTGATGTGTCAGTGGGTTCTCGTAATGTGTCAGGGCCGTAACTGATTTGACACTCATGATACAGTTTACAGATCATAAAACGCAGTCAAAGTAACGCCAGAAGCAGAAGACGCTAAGGTAGCAAGAAGGCGAATTTCTGTTAGTATAGTAACGACTTCCGCAACAACCCAGCGTGCCCGACTCGAGCAATTGTGAGATCTAGGTGCATTCACGCTTGCGTGGATCAATGACTGTCGTCGAACGGAACGTAACACGGGCCAGCGAACTTCATTCACTTGGTGCTCACTGCTGAGCCGGCAGAGAACTTTGACGACCTTGGACCTGAGGTTGTCAAAGTTTGAGCACTTCAAAAATTCCAGACCGATTGTCGATGGCAATGACGGCATTCCTAGTCGTAAAGCGCTCGACGTAGCAACGACGAAAAGTGTGTCCGCCTGCCCGCAGACAATTCGTGTCCGGCTAATCCGCGATTCGACAAGTTAACATGACATCATGCGCCTGTTGTGCCTAATTGTCAGCTTTGGTCAGCTTGATGAGGACCGAAGGACAGAAATGTCTTCTGTCTTCGTTGGCTCTGGGCTGTTTGTCTGCCTGTCTTTCTGTTCGTCTGTCTTTTGTTCGTGTCTGTTTGTGTCCGTCGATCCGTCGCCTGCGGAAAACACGCCTGACACTCTATCTGCGAGGGTTTCCCTCAGCGGCTGGCGCATCTCCAGGCGGATGCATCTGCACCGGGCCAAGGAACAGCATTGACGACTAAACTTACTCGGTACTCGAGAAGCAGCGGATGACCAGCAGCAGCAATCGGCAGCAACTCTACTCCACTGTTGCTTGCTAGCAGCGATTGTCGATGACTTTGACTGGTTGGCTGAATGGCACACGATCACTCCTGCCTCTGCTGCTAATGGTGTGGCGTGTTGCCTGTTGTTATGGCCGATCCTCTCGGACTACTGTAACTCCTATTAGCACTTCTGCTGCTGCTGCTGTTGCTGCCTTTGTCCGCTGTTCTTAGCAGTTGTGATGCGGCCGTACGCTGTTGCTGCTGCTGCTACTGCTGCAGTGGTTGTCGCCGTATGTCTGTACTATGGAAAAACGGGCTGGCTCGTTTGCTGACTGACTACCTGACGAGCTGACGATGTTCACTGAATGGTTGAGCACATGGCGGATCGTAGCAGTAAACATGTCCATGAAGAAGCAGAAGGGCTTCAGACCCCAGTGGGTCCCCGGTCCCGGGTCCCGGGCAGGCGGGCCCCACTCCCCCGAGGAAAGGGCGCACGCGATGGGCAACCGCGACCGCCAGTTCCACTACACGCGGCCGCCGGTTTCACTACAAGCGGCCGCCGGTTCCACTACAACCGGCCGCCGATGCTGCTGCTGTTGTTGTTGTTGTTGCTGCTGCTGCTGCAACCACCGCTAGGGCTATCGTCGTCGTTATTGTCGTCGTCGCGACATTAAACGTCCGATGAGGGCGAGAGGAGACCCCGAAGCCCCACCAACAGAAGACTGCCGAAATAAGGGAATGGGAGGTACGAGAAGCGGGGGTTGCCCGGCGAGGGGGGCGGGGGGCCGGTGGGGCGGGCTGTGGGGAATTGGCCGGCCGGGGAATAGCGAGGAAAAGCAAGGAAACGCACTACCGATGGAAATTGCTGGACAACGACAACGACAACAACAACAACAACAACAACAACAGCAACAGCAACAACGACAACAACAACATTGCCGTCGCCGCCTCACAGGAAACCCAGTTGTCCAGTTAGTGTTGAGGGACATCATTTCTGCGCGTGCCCGTGCGCTGCCGCGTCAGCCCTGCAGCACACAGATACGATGATTCAAAGGGATCATGTACCGATGATTCGAAGGGATCATGTACCGATGATCATCAGAATCGTTGTCGTCGTCGTCGTCGTCATCATCATCATCGCGTGGTTGTTTTCGTCACTACCACCATCACCACCACCACCAAACACCATGTGGCACCGATCAGTCTTCTTCTCTTCATTCGCCGCCGCCGCCGCCTTCTTCGTACTTCAGCATCAGCATCAGCATCATCGTCATCATCATTCGTCGCGTTGTTCGCGCTTCAACTTCCTCGTGTTGTTCCTCCGCTCGCTGTTGTTCGTTGCGGTTTGCAACGAACCTTCGTGTTGTTCAGACGTGGCGGCCGACGGCCGACGGACTAGATCACCTACATAAAAGACACCCAGAGATCGATCGAAACTGTAACGCAGTCAGTCGTAAAATGCTCATCGCCATCACCAATCGACGACATCGATGACAGCTGCTGCTGCTGCTGCAGCAGCAGCAGTAATAATAATGACTACCCTATTAGTCACCCTGTAATGGCACTGGCCAATGATGATAAAAAAGAACGGAAATCATAAATTACCTCCGTCTGTCTGCGTGTCTGTCTGTCTGTCTGTCTGCGTGTCTGCGATACGAGGCGAGTACTACTGTAACGAGGCGACATTTGTTTGCGCCGTTTCGTTTTGCGTGTTCGCACGCCGCCTCGCGATATCGGTTTCAACCATCGCTCTACTAAATTAAATTGCTATTTTATGTTCGTTACATTTGTTAATGTGACCGTGTATATATATATATATATACATATATATATATATATATATATATAATTGCAAGTCCTACAATAAGAGCACGCCATGGGAATGATTAATTAAGTTATTGCACACATACGAATGGCAACGTAGTACAATTATTGAAATCATAATTGTAATACATTTATTGAATGTCATGCCGTATGCCATGAATAGAGGCAGCAGTAATGGCCTGTACTTTATAGTAATGTATTATACCTTAATGCAAGCGGAGAACAATTCGTGCAAAATGGCATATGCTATTTTAATTTGCCAAGAAACTGGTTCTGTACGACATTTGCGGATCTAAAACCTATGCTAGTCAATCTGGAAATAACACCATAACCGCTAAACGACAACAACTACCAGAGCTAATAGATCGGAAAAGAACATTTTTAGTGAAGTAGGTATCTTGACGCAGAAAATCATCTTGCCGCTCTGTGGAAAAAAGCGACATTTAGTATCATATGAAAAGCGGTAAGACTATTAAAGCTAATTGCTAGCTATGAAACACTCAACGCAACGACCCACATAAAGAAAACGAAGAATAGAAGGAAATACACATTCTACGAACGACTGAAAGGGTTGCTAAAAGAGCCAAAAGCTATAATAATGCCGACCTCGTACTGGGTGACAAGCAAACGGACAAATGCTCGAGAAATTTGACATGGCGCCCATCACATAAACGCTTCAAGTAAATGGAGCGAGAGATAAACCCACAGAGAGTGGCGGAAGAAGTTGGTGATTCACAGCGTTACTGCAGACAGAGAAGTGGATAATTGGGTTGATTCAGTGTTAATAAATGAAGGGACAAAGTAAAGTGTAAAGAGTGACCACAACATACACTTACGCACAATGTCGCGACAAATTGCTAGATAAAAATGGCTACAATATGAAAAAAAATGTATATAGTAAGTATATAAAGGTTTAACGCCTATTATTCTAGTGTAACGCAAATTGAACTAATGTGCTCTTTTATTTGAGAAAGGTATGCATGGGGCCCGTTCTTCCTACCATATAGACATTGAATAAAATATCATTTAGTAAAATAAACACTTTTACACACTGTTGAACAAACTATAAAGCAAATTGAAGATTTTAAAAAATGTATTACATAGCGTGGACAATCAGCACTAAAGACTTTGGCAAAAGGCAAGAGGAAGAAAACGATATATTACGCACAAAGTGAAAGAACGTGCTCCTAAGGAGAATTTAACAAAATGATCACACAGTTATTTGGTATTAGGAAAATTGACAGCTGAGATGTAAAGCCCAGCAAAATATAGGCTGTCGAACAACTGCTAAGGATATAGGGCAACACGAATTGAAAGCACGCTTGCGGAGAGATGTCTATGCTGTTAGAACTTTTAGGAGACTCGGTCTATCTATACGCATTTTCTGAACAAGAATTCAACGACATATCAATAAGAGAACCAAAATACGACCATGACTATGTGACGCTAGAATAATGATCACAAGCTTAGTTTATATGACAACTCAATTTTGAGGCAGTGATAAGTGGCCCCCCCGTGTAAACGTGTAACACATCATAGATAATCGAGCAAGACGGCTTAGTGAAAAATCCGTTGCCTTACATTCGGGAGACCGTGGGTTGACAACCTGGACCGGCCACTCCTAAATTGGTTTTCATGGTTTGCAATTTAGACAATGTGAATGCCGGACTTGATCGTAATAGACCATGATCCGACAAAACAAACGGGAATCACAGATGCCTCATTAAAAAAAGATGGTGCATTACCACCCAGCCACCATTGTAACTATTACTACCGCAACCACACCCTAAGTAAATTATAGGCGTTGTCTGAGTCTGGCACAAGAACGCCAGGTTCGGCAAAACAGGTGTCGAGTTTCGCACCTGTATTTCTAATGACCGTGTTTGCCTAAAGAAGTCCGCCGACCTCGTATCGCCAAATACGGGTTCAAGCAGCTTGTGTCTATTCGTCATTGTTGTCCACGTTGACGGACCGAGTCGCCTAGGCGTCTCGAGTATGAAGAAGCGAAACTTCAAGCGAGCCTTCTCTCTTATCAGTGAGCGTATCGTTCGTTTGTTTCCCTGCACGGCGGTAACAGCGTTTTGGACACCAACAGCATGGAGTGTACCCATCGACTGACCTCTGACCCGAAAGTCACGACTAAAGGAGAGGTCACAAAAACTTATGGCAATGCGAGCCGCGGTTGCGGAGTAATTAAGATTTTTCGGCGGGATGTCGAGATTGAATGCATACATAAATGACCTAGAGTGCTCTATCTGATCGAGTAGGTCATTTTTGCATGCACTCAATCTCGATTACTCCGCAATCACGGCTTGCATTGCAATGTATTTTGTACCAAAATGGTCGTCATGAAATGTGCGTTTAAGCGCTGTGAGTAGAGTTTGAATGTGTTAGTTTTAAGCCCTGTGAGTAGTCGTAGGGTGATGCTTTTAAGGTATTTGGTGTGAAAGCTAATAAAATAACTGTTTTTTTTTGTGGCGAATTCTGTATTGCAAACACGACGGTGTGCTTAAATTCGGTATAGGAGGACTAGTTGTCTTGCAATTGCACATTTTGTGCTCCTATGTCGAGTAAAATCGCCAGTGTCACAAACTGCAGTAATTTCACTCTCACTCTGAAACAAGACTTCTTAGAGACCATGTTCTTTTGAAAAACGATTTGCTTTCGCGAGCTCTACAATCCCATATATCGCTCTCGAAAACGTTTTGGGACACTATATATATATATATATATATTGTGGTTCATTAACACCCGGGTTGGGTAAATTTTAAGTAAGTACATCAGTCTGAATCAGTGTTTTTTCTGCGTCACCGGATTTTCCCTCATCTTGCGAGTTCAGCTATTGATTGCACTGCTGGACATGCTGCGGGTATATATGTATCTACACATATATATACATGTTTGTTGGCTGAGGAAGCACGGGCAAGCGATGACCCGTGCTAACAAAGCAAGCCTGAATTGTCTCGCAGCCTACCGAGAGGTGCTCCTGATTGATTGACTGCTGATTGACATGAAGAAATATAGGGAAAATAAATGATACGCCTATAGTATCAGAATTCAAGGAGGTCGTCGTATCGAACGTTGCCTTTCGTTCTGACTGATCTAACTAAATCTCTTAGCTCAGTCCGAATGCTACCAAAAAAAATTAGATGATGGCCCCACTTCTGCCAGGTAGCATTTCTGGCTACCTGGCGAGCCGATGACATGCTAGATACGCAAGCGGACTGTGGAACGCAATGGAAGGAACAAGCACAAGTGATGTGTGGATTGGACTTTCAAGAGAGAGACACGCCCATAGATAGCTACGACACATGGCAACATAGCCTAATCGGTTCCTACTGGCGAAAGGCCTACGGCGGACATGTAGATGTTCCGCGTCGCTATTTTCACTACTGGCAGAGAAACGATGGCAAGAAGGGCGGTATGATTAGGGCGGATAAGGCTTGAGAATTAGGTATCTGAGTCTGGGAGCGGGCGGGTGGGGTGATGGCGGATATCTATATAGTAAGATTACCTGTCGACTTTTTTCACTCTGAATGATTTCGTATAGTAAACTCAACAGCCCCGTGATTCTCAAGATATGTTAAAAGATAACGCTAATTCATCCGCGTGGTTAAATAGCGGTGGAGTTGGGTTAGGTCTTAAAAGGGTTTTTTTTAAAGTACGGTTGTAGTTGTTGCCGATGAAGTTGATAAATCCCTGAAAGTACAGCACGGAGAGTTTGACGTTTTGTGATTTTGGGTTTGCGAAGTCTAGGCACAGCCATCGTATGTGGCTGCATTACAAATTTTAAGAAAAAAGACGCCAGAAACTGGACGCCAAAATTGGTATATGCGGAAGGCTCTAGAAACATTTTTGGGTAAGGCACATTCTTCCTGTATGAAAATCACAGTATAACATCAATGTGGAGCAGTGCAACGCGAATTTGGTTCAAACGTTGACAAAACGCACAAAAGCACGCACTAACGGAAGGCCGCGGAAAAATATGAAGACAGCAGAAAAGTAAGGAAACCTAAATACTAGGAGGCCAAAAATGTATGTGCTGAATATGTGTTCTAAAGCAGGAAATAATGAAGCATAATTATTTTTTTTAAACATATATATATATATAAGCTACACCACTAGCGTTCTGTTGTGATGTTCCATATTGCGGCAATAAATTCGCGCGACTCAATTTGGACTACTATGTAGGAAGCTGTCCCCCGTCTGGCACTTGATGGATTATTTAAACGAGTTGATCGAGTATCGATAGAGCAAAATTGGCCATTGAATTCATACGCTATATATATGATTTGCATTTGCCTTAGCGTAGCAAAATGTGTATGCGTGTCTTAATTGTGCTCATGATACATAATATGGTACTATGGCAATATTATTGTAGGTACAAAATATACTTAGTTACTAGTCATCACTTGTATCAGATAACAGGTAGGAGCTCATCATATATATATATATATATATATATGTATATATATATATATATATACGTTGTATGCGGACATGCCCGAATTAATGTATGCATTTCGGCGGACGCTATCCACTTTGCCTATACTAAAAACGTTTAGCGAATCTTTCGTTACTTTATTCTGCCCACGGCGATTGTATGTATTGTTAGGACACTGTTTAACAAAACTGTGCCCCTGCTGCTAATATTTCAACAATAACGGAAGTTGAGTCAAAGTTCACCCGGTCGAAAAGGCCAGTGACATTTCAGCACTACGGGAAGTTCATCTATCTGGAGCGGTTACGATTCTTCACGTTTAGCGTTTCTTTATGCCCCTTGTGCACTTGATGCCCAACCGCGTCTCTTGCGATGTCTTCTCTGTCTTGGCAACGGTGTGCTGAACCGCTACTGAACCCAAAATATATGTGTATATCTTGCATGGGGCTAGTTGACTCGTTGCAGTAGTTGCATGCCTTGGATTAATGCGATTAGCAGCTCAGACGGCGACGGTGTTTACAGAAATAGAAGACGTCCATATTGCGTCCATAAGCACCCTTGTTTTTTTTTTAGACGATTACGCGATCACGTAATGCCCGTACATCCGTTTACTCCTGTTTGATTTTATCGCTTGCTGTATGCAGTGCGGGCGCGCTATCGTTAATGTCGCTTTCATTCGCCGGCTCTACGCGCAGCTATTTTAATGTGCTGTAGTATGATATCTGTGCTATCTGTGCGCGAAATATATCACTCCTTGGAACAAACACCCCAGTTGCACATTTCCTTCTTTATATATATATATATATATATAACCACATTTGTTTTACTCAGCTCTCCCTCTTTCTCTCCCTCTCTCTTTCTCTCCCTCTCTCTCTCTCTCTCTCTATATATATATATATATATATATGAGCATCGGGTACCCTTACGGGTTCTACCCATTTGCCTTCGAGACACTTGGCGGGCCGGGCTCGTCCACTCGCGGTTTGCTACAGAAGGTCGGGAAGAGACTAGGTCGAGCTAGCGTTGATAGGCGAGCAATTTTCTCAGACAGCGCCTGTCGCTGGATGTGCAACGGCTTCGGTCCGGGGAACCCTCCAGAGATGGTTGGTTCGTACATTGGACCCTTCGTAAATGTGCACACGTTCGCAGGGACCCAATTGTCATGTTCCCACCATTGGTGATTAATTACAATGAATACATGTACATACTAATAATAATAATATATGAGCATTAGTATATCTATATCATATAACACTTATACGCTAGTAAATTAAGCGATTTAACAAAATATATTAAGGGTGGTAACCGTTAGCAGGTTCTCCTACTGTACAGCTTTCGAGTCGAAGTGCAGTAAACTGTCGACGAAGACTGCCTTCTAGGTCGCTAATTTTATTGAAATGTTGTCAGAGAAGCTACATTTTAAACTAATATAAGAGTGTTTCCTCAATAAATTTATCGCCATGGCTATTTTATTAAAACGCCTATATAATCTCGTAACCTAATACATACATACACTTCGTCAGCTTAGTTAAAGTAAAAGCACTCTGGTTGACGCAACCTAAGGGGTTTACCCATGATTGCTTAATAGACATTGTTATCATTATATTATCACGTAAATCCCAAGTTCCAGTACTGGAGAAGTGCCAATTTATGTGTCACACTTTGTCATCAGAGCGTCTAAGAAAAAGTTTCAATCTTGCCCTTAATGAAATGCCTCATTAACCTTTCTTTTTGTAGTTTGACATCCCTGTTAAAAAATAAAACGAATATAGTTCATATAACACTGTCTCTACGAGGTATGTATTTTTCTATTGGAGAGAAGGTTTGGTAGGGCACATAAATAAGATGAGAGAGCGAGAAATACATTCGAGTCGTTCTGTTGAACAGTCAGCGAGGCTTATTCAGGTGAAATATCGATAAGATATTTTAGGGGTGGTCCACCTAGTAAATCTGCAATGACACATGTCTCTAAAGTTACGGCCCGCTATGTCCGTACTTCAAGTGGGTCGCAATAGAATAGTTGTGAAGATCTGGTTGAGCTTCTTCTTTCTGCTCGGCTGTCCCCTCCCGTTAAAATACTCGAAAAAAAGCCCACATTTGGAAAGTGCGTTGTTTATGGTCGCGGTACTCGTAGTAGTGATGTTGATAATAATGATCGTCTGTTCCGGAAGCTAGACGTCAGAAGAAAAAAAAACGAGCATTAAGTACCCAAAGAAAAAAATCGCTTTTAAACCACAATGTTTACGTTAACTATGACATAATATAACGTTTAGACCTCCGCAGACCTCCGCTTTTAAAGCGCGTAGCTCCGCGAGCACTCTTTTCAATAGTTTCCTTTTAGATACAGCAAATGTTGCGTTTCTATGCTTGTATTTGTCTGCAAAGCTAGCAAGCAAATTTATATATATATATATATATATGATTTATCGCATGTTAAACAATGTTACAGTTGTGAGGTCTGAACGTATTATTGCAATTATTTTAAAGAATGTATATATATATGTATATATATACAGGATGTTCAAACCCAGTTTTGCTCTTTTTTTATCTTTCACGTCAAATACGTTAAAAGTTTGCTATTACGCCTATAAAACGGACATATTCAGGAAACTGCGCATTTGATGGGGATAACCTTTGAACCAAATCGATGATGGTTCAATCCCTTGATATGATTATCATAGGCCGTTTTCCCCCATTCCTGATGTCGACTTCCCACGGTCTGTATATGAAGAGCGCTAACGTTCCCGCTTCTGTTGACATGGGACCCGTCGGAATCCCAAACGGTGCACGGTAATTAGATCACGATCGAGCCATCATAATATTATCCACAATACGTTTTGTGAATTTTCCTGAATATACTAAACAAGAAAAAAATATTCATTAACAAGATCTCGATTTTATTTCTCAATACGATGATTATATTTATTCTTTTGTACAATCTCACATTTCGTCGAGTAACGTCCCACCAACCACATTCGCATAACAAAAATGAATAGTTTGACTGTCACTCCTAAGCAAAACATTCGTTTCCGACATCATTTCATTAAAAAACGTATTTTGAAGAAGCCCAAACTGGGTCTGGACTCACTGTATACAATTATAGACTTAAATCTAAAAAATGTTTATGCAAATTTGGAATCACGGTTTAGCATATTGTGCCTGGATAAGATAGACAGCGTCTAATTTTCTTGTTCAAGGTTTAGGCTGTCATAAATTTGTCGACATACATCTTTGACTTTAAAAACGGAGAAAGAAATCCAAAGGCGTTATATCGCACGATCGCAATTTTGGTCTTCCAGATTATCATTACACTGCCAGGGAATACCTCACGCAAGAGTGCGATTGTGTCCTGTGATGTGTGACACGTGACACTGCCCTTGAAATCCGTACCTTCTAATTAAGGGACAAAAACTTAGTTTTCGTGCCCCGATACCGCTACCCATTGACTGTTTTTGCATTCCCGGCAATGCCTTCGAAGAAAAATGGTCGTCCAATAATATTTCCGGCCCAAAGTTTGCATGGAACTCACGTAGGAAGTTGTTACTTCAAATTCTACAATAATAAAATAAGACAGGCTTCTTTGCCGGCTATGATTTGTTGAAAAACTTTTCTTTTACTCTTGTTGTCTAATTACCCTATTAATAAACTCTCCTCACCGTATCTTATGTAGGTTGGAACTGTTAAGTGAACTGGCATGAAGTAGGCATGAAGACGTGAGTCCTTGTGAGATAGACACCGCATAGTGGTTCTTGGAACTTTGCATTTTTGAGCACGGTGCCGAACGAATGCTCTTGGTCTCGGTGGCCACATTCTGGTGAACAGCCACGCTGTTTTCTGTACAAACTGAGTGGACATGTGCCGATAGTTTAAGTTTAGACATCGACAATCGACCCAATCTCCTTGCATGTTTCGCTTATTTTTTGTTGAGTTTATGCACTTGGGACATTTTGCCTATGTACAAAACTGGCGACATTTTGCCTATGTACAAATAACTGTACAAAACTGGCGAATTGTAGTAGTCGAACTTTTAAAATCAATACGAATGCTGTCTTGTTGTGTCAAATATCGATCCATTTTATAATAGCATACTGTTTAGGGGTTTGACTGTCGAAGAACCTAAATACAAAACGTGTGAACGGGTAAAGAAAATGTGTCGTACATAGTGCAATGCAAACATGTATGCTGTACGGCTAATCACGTATGTCTGGACTGTCCAACGTCCAGCAAACCCCATAAACCGAAGTGGCTTAAAAACGTACGTTGTTGAACAAATTCAAGGGCTACCCAAGGGATAGTTCTCCTGGCATCTTCCTCAACATAGACTTATTTATAAATTATTTATAAATTACAGCCACTTACGTTTTACGAGGCAAAGCAAAGACTCGCATAGTCTTTTTTCTTGGAGTCAAGGTGGAAGCTTACTCCACTCCGCGACCAGTGAACGTCTAGTTCTCTGTCGTACAGAAAATACTGCGCGGTTGCCTGCAATTGCTACATCACGCCGGCTATTAGCCCTAAGGCTTCGTTTAGTTCTGTTATTGCAACAAAAGACCAGTCAAACATTTCACTTGTCGGAAGCCTTCCAATAGAGCACTCATTGGAAATTTGTGGCCGCACGGTTGTTATACAAAGCTATTGTAGTTGGTAAACAACAACTTATGCCACCACCAAGTGGCAGCGTGGCCTGGGTGGCCGGCGCCTAAAATACTCCCGTGGCATCGGCTCTGCCTTGATTACAGGTTCGATCCAGAGTGTACAGATCTAACCATCTATAACAAACTACTGTTGTTCAACCAAGTATTAAATATACTAACTATTTCCAATGCATAAAGACATCTAGTTTTGTTCTAGGCACATTAAGGCTTAGATCAAGCAGCGACAAAGCCGCCGATATTCTGTGTAGCCCCCCCCCCCGCTGCTATGAGTGTCGTTGCAAACCGCACCCTTCTCGACTTCAAACAACAGTGTCGCGTTATCGACAAAAGCCACAGCTCTCGCTTTACGCGACAGTCTATTCAACAGCCGATAGAAATATAAGACCAAGCCAAAATATGACTAAGGACTGTGCCCAAAGTTATAAAACATATTAAAAAAACTTGGAGTTGTTAGCGGTGTTACAGGTGATCCATGAAAACGTTTTAGACCATTTTCTCAAATCAAGTCTCTGTACGTTATGTTTGGCGTAATGATATTAAACGAAGAAAGACACAGCTATACGTGTCGTCACTTGTCGTGCCGTCGAGATTGAGCCCGCGACATTATCACGAATCGCAAATCATCTTTACTGCACCAATTCGTAGAGATTTGTTGTAAACGAGTCTTTTTGATATAGTAGAGCACGAGGTCATTGGCATGAATCGGTGTCTATGTGCCTACCAATTGGTATGCCTACCAATGGCGGGGTACCGCGCCAAGCCGGCTGTTCAAAAATGGATATTTTGCCCTCATTAAATATATTACTCATCATCATTACCACATTTATTTTACTCACATTGGGTATGTATATAACATATACACTAATACAATTGTCAGCTGCTTTCGGCAGTGTAGCGATCTCTTCGTAGCGGCGAGGCAGACATACGCTTGTTACTTCGGACACGCCTGAAAGCACAGCTGACAGAAGCACTCTATGTACTCCTCCGGGGAAGTTCGCATTCGAACAGGCCAAATGATGACCTGGTGACCATTAACTATGTGTCTCGTATAGACTTGGTGATTGTCACATGCAAGACTATACCAGGGGTGAGAGGCACTGCAAATAACCAGGTCTCCAACCTCCCATCAGAATTGTTCAACTTCATTTTACCATTCCGAGATAAAGCATTCGAATGGCGCTGTACGCCTATGTACTGTACAATTCAGCCTCAATCGAATGATCTCAACATCCAGTGCACACCTGACATTAGGTACACAAAGTCTTACCCGTATTGACCAGCAAAGTACTCGATTTGTGCACATTGTGAAACACCTTTCAAGCAACCCATAAAGGAAGACGAGGGCTGCGCGCATTGTCCCGATAAGGTGCGCAGTGGGGGTCGTCCCAGTAGAATGAGGCCCCAGATACCGGAGAGTTGACGAATCCCAAGGATTAGCAGACATCTCCCAGAAAAGTGATGCGCTTGGTGGCACCCAGGTCGTGATGAGCGACCACTACGTCATATGCGTAGATCACAACTTGGTCCTTCTGGAACTTCTATCGAATATAGCCGACAAAATCGGCCAGCAGACGAGTGAAGGAGTAATGACAGAACGTAAACGCTTGCACGCCCACTCCTACGCCCCCGATCAAGTAATTTCATTCGACCAGAAATTAGTGTATGGGTTCTTTAAAATGAGCTAGGGCATGGAACTTTGACCGCGTTGTGGGTGAAATGCATGAGACTCATTCCTCTAGGTAATAAAAAGCTTTGGCGACAGTTCATCTGATGATGCTAGAACTAAATAAGAACTACCGTTTTGTTGGTGGCGGTTTTGTCCAGAACTTTCCTGTGAGAGATCCCTGTTCCTACCGAGCACTTAGACTTCCAGTGAAAATAGTACACGTTAATGTGCACGCAATGCACACGTTGAATTTAATACCTAAGGTATTGATATGGAGAGTGAAAGAGATACCTGTAGATTATGTGAGTAGACGGATTATGCAAAAATAGTCTAGCTGTGATATAAGAACTCAACAATTGGTTGATTTCCTTTTTGTGCTGAGCACCTTTCATTGAAATAGCACCTGCTTTGTAATTTCGACCTTCACCTTTTCTGCATCCTTGCCTAATCCTAACGCTTCACCTATTTCTAATTCCCTAATCTCTCCCAAATGTTTACACTCCCTACGCAGATGATCAACCGTTTCTTATCTTCTCTCGCATATCCGACAAACCGTTCTTTCTACTTCATCGTACAAACCTGTTCTCGCATTCGCGAATTGTCCGCTGCCTCGCGTATTATTGTATAACCGTTCTACTTCACTCACTTCCGATTTTACATACCCCTATATTTTCTTTAAACAAGTCTTCCTTATAAATGCTGCCCGCTACTTGTGTGTGTATGTTGTCTTTGCCCTACTTCTAACTTACCCACTGGACATAGCAGTGTCTGTCCATTGTTTACTACTGACTCCTATCTGCCTGGCCGCAAATTTAACCCTCCTTTTCCATTTTGTTTTTTTTTGTTGAATATCATAACTAATGCATCTACTCCACACACGTATCAAGCATTAAATAAACCTCTTCTACAGACCTTCCCAAAATTATCAGATCATCTACAAACAACAAGCGAGGATTTTTTATAAATATTTCCCTTTCTTCAAGTTGCCACACAAACCCGGTGTTATTTAACTTTCTTGCAATTCATTCTAAATATATTAAAAAAGCACTAGTGATAAAGGGCACCCCGTCTCACCCCTTTCTGTTTGTTTGATCATTACTGTGCCTTCCTTAAAAATATCCTCTAATAAGCCTATCCAGCTTACGTCTGATCATTCTTCTGCCATATACTGCCATATACATATATATTAGGTATCTCTACAATATCGTAAGCTTAGATCCAAAAAACAATACAACCTTGTCCCCCATCCTAGATATCCCATTTATAATTAAAAAAATATATGATTGTCTAACCAATTTCCTTTCTAAACCCGCATTGTTATCCCCCAATTTTTCCATTTTTTTTCACCGCCTCTAGCCTAATGCCATTCCTCATTGTTTACCATTTATTTTACCGCTTTGCCCGGCTCGTAAATATTGCATAAAAATATGATACGTAATTAGTGTAATAGTTATAGGTCGTCTATGTCTCAAATCATCGTTATCGACGCCATCCTCTGACAGCAAAGATACCTCTCCTTTACGCCAACTTCCCGGTATGCTACTTCTAGCAAGGATTTTAATTCAAACTTGTGACAAATAACATATGTAGTCCTTTCCCAACCCTGTTTTAAATTCCTGTTTGCCCTGCCGTTGTATTCCTTTGTGTACTAACTGCCGAACCTTTGTTTTTGCCTATAAATATTTTTGGCAGTATTCCTCCTCATTACCCAGGGGTTTACCTACTACCTCTCTGTGCTCCTTGCTCCATTTCTTAACTACTATTGCTTTCTCAATCTCTTTGTTCTCTCTTCCCCTCTTACACCCCTAATTACTTAATAACATTCTTCATATGTATCTCGTATTATTGTATGCATTTAATCTAGTTTCATCTTTGTGGTATCCCCTAACAGCTGTTTAATTTTATGTATTTTATGTGCCCGCTTTTGTTTGGCTGTCTCTTCTTTGTCAGCATTCTACTATTTCCCACTCTGTAACTTCCACCCGATTATGATCGCTGCCAAAATGCACTTATATATCTTCATTTATAATTGTCTCTTTTACCCATTTCCGTATTTTCCCTTTGACCATAATATAATCTACACATGGTTACCTATTTCCCTGACTATACGTAAATTCTTCAGCCACTACTTTATCCAAATTAAGTTAATTCAGCACTGTTGTTCATATTCATTTTAATAGCATGGTCTCTTCCATATTCTCCCGCCTATCTAACTGATGGATGTAGGCGTTCATGTCTCCAGGGCACATAGTTCCCACTTATGTATTACTCGGAGGCCTGTATGCTTCTGTAATTCCATTTACCCCGCTAAACCTTTCAATTTTAAGCACTAACAAGTTTTTTTTCAATTTCGATTCCGTCACTTCCCTACATAAAATATGCTTTTACGAAAAATACCCACTTCCCCTTTTTCTCCTGTCTCCGTTTTTCTTTTTGTTCCACATCAATTGTACCCATGAAACTCCGGTGGAACTTCTCCCTCACATAGATGTGTCTCTGTTACTACTATTTTATCTACTTCTCTAATTTCTATTTGCCTCTACAATTCCTCCCACTTACCGTGTCTCCTACCACCTCTAATATTTAGCAATGCTTTCCGTCAACAAGGGGCTCGCTTGTTTTTACATTCTCTCTATCTTCAATATTGTTTTTAGAATCTGATTAACATCCTTCGAAAATCGCAAGGTTACCCATGGCCAACCTTTGGATCAAATCCAACGCCCCCTTCAGTTTCAACACTCCCCTCTGTCTCCCTGATTTCCCTCTGCATGTGCATTTCGCAGGTGCATTCGCGAACCGTACTCTTTGCTTAGTTATCTGTCTGTTGTCCCTTTGTTTCCTGTAGCCGTTGACCCTTCTGTTGTCTCCCTGATTCATGTTGCACGCGGTGCTTTTGTCCTCCTATTTAATCATTTGTTGTGTTCCTCTCCTGTTGATATATTCATTCCCGATCCCCAATGATTACCTTCCTAAGCTTAGATGTCTATTTAATACCTGGCCCTGATATACAAATAGCGGTGGATATTCCCTTAGTTTTTTTCTGTATATTTGTTGTTCCCCCACTACTTTCTGCGTTGTCGTTTTTATTCCAAGCCATTCGCAATCTCTCCGGCCAATTGGGCGTGCCACCAATTGAGCACTCACCTCACCGTCATGAACAACGTCTGGATCCATAGCGCCAGCGGTGTTCTGTCTGTACTCCAGGGGTAGGTATTCAAAGTTAGCAGCCTGCACTAAAGGAGCTAGTTTCATCAACGTTTCGATCAACTGTTCTGGACAATGAGCATACCGTCAACTTTATGCTACGCTTAGTGTAAGAATCTGTTAATTTCCTAACTTGCTCACTGACCTGCCTAATCGTTTTCCAATAATTGTTAACCCTGCTGTACTCTTTGCAATAGTCTTCCCCAACTACTCTTACATATTATTGTACTTAACAATATACTTTACAGTGCTAGATTCCAGCATAAAATAAATTGCATTTGATAAGAAGAGTTGTTAAGGTTGTTTGCTTGTTCGACCCTTACGGACTGTACAAAAGACAAATACCGAACTTTCCTTACCTAGATAACCCAGATAGTCACTATTTATTTGCCTGTAACGATTTCCTACACCTGGACAACATCGAAGTACTTCAGGTTCATGAGACCGTTAAATCGTCTACATTCACAAATGGGGCCGGCTTGGGGATGGTATGCTTCCTCAACATGGACGTGAAATGCTCGACCAGACGACTTCTACTTGAGAACGGGCCTTACGCGGAATGACGTCTAATACTGCCGCGCATAAAATATCATTGTGACAGCAATCTCTTCTCATCACTTGAAGTTGTCATAACAGGAGGAGGAGAAGCCACCGTGCATGCCACGCACGCCTTTTTGCAAGCAGAGGACCCGACGTGACTGCTAGATAAAATAGATTTTTTTGGAATGCACTTAATACAATAAAAAGCGACAAAATGTTTGATAAATTGTGAATAGGGCTCCAAGATTCCTACCGATGGTATGGCACGGTTCGTCGTCAACACTAGTTTAGACCACAGATGTTATCATGGAGTCTAAAACCGGTGTCCAATGAGGGTACATTAACCAGTGATTATTAAAACATGAGCGTTTAAAATAGATATTTATTTTATTTGCTACACATAAATAAATACTGCTCTGATATATATATATATTTTTTTTATCGTTTTTATTAATCACTAGTTAGTGTATACGTATAACCCGGCCGGATGTTAGCCCGCCTTGCGACAATACTGGCAATGGTACGCAGGGGCGCCCAGGCTTACACCCAACCTCTGAGCATACTCCATTTGACGATATGCTTCCACACGCATTTTGTAGTGGAGGTCGCGCACCCCAAATGCGATGAGCCGGTACGGGCTCTTAAAGTTGAGACTTTCCCACACATTTGACTTCAAAGGGCTAAGTTCCGTAGAATACCACGTCGGTCTTGGTTCGTTTTTTGCTCCCAGTTAAAAACGTGTTTTGCATAATACATGCAGCCTTCAAGTTTGAATCTCCATATATTCTTTCTTTTTTTTTTTTAATGCCCGTCTAGAGCTTATGAAAGAACGCGCGTTGCAGCATTCCTTTAGTTGGTTCCGTAGAAGGCTCGATGATGAGATCTGAGTTAGCTGATGGCATGTCGCCTCAATCCAAATAAGAATTCATAGAATAGAAAACGCTTTTATTTTCCTTAAGGGGAATTGTTTTGTACACAAAACGATAGACAAATGAGTTAGTTAATTATGTTTGGCAGGAAAAAGAGGTTAAAAGCCTTGTCATTCGCTACGGAAACATATTGTTTATTTGTTCCTTGCGTGCAACTGTATTCAGGCAGATGGAGCATCGGCGGTATCCATTTTATTTTTCAGGTTGCTTAAAAAATGACCTACATATTAGCGCATTAGTTGTGTGCTTGGATTTCTTCTAGATAGGCTTGGTAGGCCTTGCACCAACACCGACAAAGGTAGGTTGTCACTCTATGCTACTCCGGTGGTTTGCGTGAGGCCAGGCTTGTCATTCAGTCATACAGGTAGGTGGAGGCAACGTTGTTAGTAGCTCGGTATATATATATATATATATATATAATTTTTCTCTCTTATTAACACCCAGGTGGGTCAAATTAATATATATATATATATATATATATATATATATATATATATATATATATTAATTTGACCCACCTGGGTGTTAATAAGAGAGAAATATATATATATATATATATATATATATATAGTTTTTTTTAAATTTTAAATTATATTTATTTCATTCAGATTGAGTATAATATACAGTTCAAGATGTTTCTTCATAATACTCTATCTTCTTCACGCTTTCGGCGAGAGAAGTAGTGCATCGATATTTTGTTCAGCGCTGTGCATCCCACTGCATGGTACTTGGTACACCTCTGCAGGTAGAACCGGCAGGTGAACAACTCGTACTCCTGGTGAAAGGCTGCGTTTGAACATACCAGGTAGTGATAACAATGCACTATGTACCTGGTGTATACGTGGCGACTGTCACATGCAGGACCAGACCAAAGGTGCACGGCATTGAAAACGTCCAAACCACCAACCTCCCGTCTGGCCTGTTCGACTTTAGCTTCCCATTCAGAAATGAAACATTCGTATGGTACTGTACGCGGCATCTTCAGCCTTAGTCGGATTGTTTCAGTGGCCGGTGGACAACCTGACATGAGATACACAAAGCGGCTTCTTGCTCGAATAGACAAGCAAAGCACTCGCTTCATATCTAATGAGAAACACCTCTCAAGCTGGTTAAAATTTGCCAGTGTGAGGTGGTTCCACATCCTGTCAAGGCCATACATCAGCCCCGGAACAATCTTAAGCATGAAGAGCCTCACTGCTGAGAAAACGGACAGTCTTCGGACATTGCCTACTTCCCCGTAAAGAGAGACAAGTGCCTTCCATACTGTTTCGTTTATATGCGCTGTGAACGTCGTTCCCGTATAATGAACCCGAAGGCCAAGATACTGGAAAGAGTTAACAAACTCCAATGGTTGGCCGCAGCAACGTATAACGTCTCTGGCAGCCAATCGACCTCGACGCCTGAATTTCATGGCTTTGGTCTTCCTGGTGTCTATCTCAAGTCCCTTCGAGACAAGGAACGCCTCTATCATAGAGGTAATGCGCTTGATGGCACCTAGGTCGCGATGAGCGATCACGATATCATCTGCATACATCACCACCACGGCTTTTTGGTACTCCTGTCGGACGTAACCGACGAGATCAGCAAGAAGAAGTGTAAACGAGACGCAGCTCAGCGGGTCTCCTTGCGGAGTTCCCACATTTTGCTTAATCTCCAATACACCCTGCTCACCGTCTACCAACAAGGTGTCCTCCCCAAAGAAACTTGGTATTAAACTCAGGAGAGAGCCACCCACTCCTGCTCGTTGGAATGCTTCAACCAGCAGATAGCGAGGGGCTTTGTCAAAGGCCTTGACGTAGTCAATAAAGACTGCATACAGATGACCTCTGGGTTGTGCCATAGCTCGCTCGATTTCTGACTGGGGAACGTGGATTGCACCACGGATGCCTCGGCCTCTCCTAAAACCGAATTGCTCCGGTGGAAGTGCCTCTTCAGCCACGTGCTCAATCCGCCGAATCACCAACTTACAGAAAATCTTCTTTTATGTGCGTTCTGACGCTACTCCACGGTAGAGATTTGGATCCTGATGGTCATCACCATGCCTACCCTTGAACAGAAGAGAAAGCCTGGCGACATGCCAGACTTTAGGTATCCGCCCCCTCTTTATAATTTCATAAAAGAAATTACAAGGAGCTTCTGCCAAGAGAGGGAGTGACTGGATCCAATGCTCATAGCAGACCTGATCGGGCCCTGAGCTCTTTCTCTTCGGGAGTGACCGTAGGATCTGGCACACCTCCTCCACCCCGAAAGGCAGATTCAGTTCATTCACCGGGACCGCGGTGCCATTCGTCGTATTGTCGGCGACGTAGAAGGTTACCTTCACCGTAGGGGCCTACAAATAAATTCGCGGAAGACGAAAGCCATTAAGTTTCGCCGTGGGGGTCGATTGGCTGCAGCAGACGTAATACCCTGCTGTGGCCAACCGCTGGAGTTTGTCAACTCCTTCCCGTATTTGGGTCTGAGACTGCACTATACGGGCTCGCTCGTCACTAAGCGGATTCCCCGCCCTACGAGGTCGCACGATGTAAGCTGAGGGCTCTCGTTCTGCTCTTTCAAGCAGCCGTCGTTTCTCCCGCCTCGCGTGTTCCCTTTTATGATCATAGCAGAGTCTTATATAGGCCTTCTTTACGCTCAAAGTAGTCCCGCCTGGCTTGCAGTGATGATGGTGCTTTGGCTCTTGCTTGGCGCAGGAGTTCGAGCACTTCAACGTGGGCTAGGTAGCAGGCTCGAGAGTACCACGGGCGTGATCTCTTCTGCCATAACCTTTTCCACTTCACTGCACTTCTCATCGTCCTCTCCAGCTGGTCACAGGTGGTATCGATGTCAGGGCTTACCTCAAGACCGCCCACCGCTCTGTCCAAACGAGATAGATTAATCGGTCTCATTGCAGACCAGCGCGGCGGATTATGTCGGTCTCGCCAAATACCCGGAACATCGACAACGGCCAACACTGGTTGGTGTTTTCGGGCCGCGTCATCGAGAACATCGAAGCTTTCAATTTCACAGCTGACAAGGTTGTGAAACAACAGGTCGATGGTGCTGCTTCCATTGTGACTTAAATATGTATAGTCTTCGCGCGCGTTTGCGCACACAGCTTAGACCAATATTTGCCATCACCTGAAGCAGCACCTCGCCTTTACCATAGTTGGCCCCACAATCGATTCTGGCATTGAAATCACCGCCGACGATAGTTGGCATGGTCAGGTTTAACTCTGAAAGTCCAAAGCTTACCGTCTCAGCAACCTCCGCAGAATCGAATGTGGGTGGGAAATAGAATACAGCTACGTTTACCCTCGCAGAGGAGAGCACCACGCAGTAGTCATCTTTCCTGACGCATTGCATCGGTGGTAAGCGTTTTTTTTTAATAGAGCTGTCTTATCTAGACGGCAGATTTTTTAAATCCAATCATGCATGATTACGCTTAAAAATTTCCATAATAACCGCTTTCTCCGCAATTGCAACAACTAAGGGTATTTTGCAGAATATATATATAAATATATATATATATATATATATATATATATATATATATATATATATATATATATAGTATACTATATGAAAAGCGATATAAGACATTGTAGAGCTCGTTAAAGCAAGTAAAAAACAATAAAACACGGTTCCTAAGAAGTCTTGCTTCGGAGTGAAAGTGAAATTGTCGAGATTAAGTGCATGCATAAATGACTGTATGGCGACGTAGTGGCTGTGGCGCGACAGATCGGCGGTAGTGAACGTCGCCACACAGTCATTTATGCATGCACTCAATCTCGACATGCCCGCCGAAAAATCTTAATTACTCCGCAACCACGGCTCGCATTCCATAGATTTGGTATCGAAAGGATGGACATGCGAAATGCGCATTTGCCTGAATGAGTTGTGGGCGCTGCAAATGGTCGTAGGATTATGATTTTGAGGTATTTTGTGTGAAAACTAATAAAATAACTTCATTTTACGAATTCTCTTCTAAACAGCCATGTTCCATGTTATATGCTTTTGAAATAAAGCAGAATTCTCTCACGAATACGAGGGTATGCTTATATGTGTGGGATAACTGCTTGTCTTGCAATATATATATATATATATATATATACGCTATTTCAATCCCGTTCTCGATCTAACTTTGTGACAGAACACACTGCTGATAGTTTGATAGTTAGTAGCTGCTAGCACAAACACTGTTATATTAAAAACTATAATATCTCAAAATACCCGCATATACTGCTTTAGGAAAATGCCTCTAAAAAAAAAACAAAAGATGACATGCGTATAATAGGTATACATGCCAAGCAAATCATAAATCCATTCATCCATAAGCACGCATGGACAGTTATAATAATTCATCGGCGTGGTCTTCGCTCTCTCCCGTAGTAGTAGTAGTAGTAGTAGTAGCAGTAGAATAATAATAGTCTCTTCTCTGGTCTTCACCGCCTTCAATGATGATGAAGATGATGCTGCTGCCGCTGTCGCCGCAGCCGCCGCAAGCATAGCGTAATGGCGACACTAATAGCATGACTAATTACAACAACCACAACTGTGTGCTGAGCACAATCGACACACACTAGCTTTTCCATTCCATCTTCTACTTCTTCGGCTTTCCCTTCTTCCCCTTCTTCTTCGTTGTCGTTTTCCCCTTCTTCCTCTTCTTCTGCCCCTTTTTCTGCATCGGCATCATCTTGTTGTTGTTGTTGTTGTTGTTGTTGCAGCTGTTGTTGTCGTCGTTGTCGTTGTTACAGCTGTTGTTGTCGTTGTCGTTGTTGTTGCAGCTGTTGTTGTCGTTGTCGTTGTTGTTGTTATTGTTATTTTTCTTCTTATACTTCAGTATGTGCTGTGCGTTTGTGTACGTATATATTTCGGGTGTGTATTTCGGGGTGGTGTCACTCACTCACTGGTGGTGGTGATGGTGGTGGTGCTGGTAGTGGTCATAGGCGGTGGTAGGTGGCACAGCTCATCGTTTTCATGACGGATTGTGCTGCCGCGGCTACATCGCTGCTGTTCAAGCGAATGAACCATTTAGCTGGCGCCGTTACCGCCGCCGATGTTCCCGCCATCGAGCCATCATAGATCGCCCCGCTGCCGGTCGGTCAAAAAAAGCCGGAAAAGCGAGCAGCACCGTCTGTTCTGGCTGGCTGGCTGGCTGGGTGGTGCCGGCTCTCAGGCCCCTGTCGTCGAGGGCTGCTCCGGGTTCCTCCACACACACTTCCCTATCGGTTTCGTCTCGGTCGGTGGTCGGTCGGTCGGTCGACCATGATGGCATGCCGGGCGACGCCACCGATATCGACAAGACGGTGACGACAGAAAGCTAAAGATGGGCCAGATAGAGAAACACACACACACACATATATATATATATATATATATATATATATTGATAAATCGATATATCATGCAAGGAAGCAAGAAAGATCAAGAAAGAGTGAGAGAGAGAGAGGAGGCAAAACTAAACAAAGAGAGACCGAGGGCCAATAAGCGAGAGGAAGAGTCATCGTGGATCCGGCGCGCGGCGGTACACGCTTAGCACAGTAGCACAGCATCAGCAAAATGACGACGTTGTGTCTGCCGTGTTAAAGTAAGCTCGTCATCATTCGATGCTTCCCATTAAACTACCTCCTATTCACCATTCAATGCGCCTGCCCCCCATTCGATAACCCCCTATCTTTCTTTCGGGCACCCCTATTTCCCAACTGATTAGCTCCTACCCCCATTCGATCACCCCTTCCTCCCATTCGATCACCCCTTTCTACCATTCGATCACCCCCTTCCTCCCATTCGATCAACCCCTTTCTCCCATTCGATCAGCCCCTATTCCCCACTCGATCAGCCCCTATTCCCCATTCGATTACCCCTACCCTCCATTCAATCACCCCCTACTCCCCATTCAATCACCTCCTACCCTTCATTCGATCACCCTATGCCCCCATTTAATCATCCCTTACCCTCCCATTTGATCGTCCCTTACCCCCCCATTTGATCATCCCTTACCCCCCCCATTTGATTACCCCTATTCCCATTCGATTACCCCCTACAAATACTTCTTCCACAACTACGGCTAGCGTTATCGCCCCATGAATCTGTTGTCGTCGTTGTGGTCTTTGTTGTGCACACATGTGATTGTTTATGTCTGCCTAAACATTCTATCTGCTAACGTATATATATATTATATATATATATATATATATATATATATATATACATTTGTTATTCTACCGCTGTGGCAACACAACAACATCAACAATAACAATGGTAACAAAAATAATAGCAGCGACAACAACAACAACAACAACAACAACAACAACTGCAACAATGATAACTACGCCGACAACGCCTAGGAATCCGTCTGTCTGCGAATCCGGCAGCTGCGACGCCACAGATGTTAGCGTGGTTCACCAACCCAAGCCGGCAACTGTCAATCGGTCATCTAGCCAGCCGTCACCCCTTTGGCGACTTTTTGCTATGGCGCACACACACGCATATACATATATATATAGACTCGTATACAAATGTGTGTGATCGTGTACGTATAGGTACTTGGACGACAACAACATTGTTGTATAAAGCGGTAGGTTGTCGCTGGTGGCGTGCGCAAAATCGTCCTTAGCGACATCAAACAGCAGCAGCAGCAGCAGCAGCAGCGTAACGAACATGAGTTCGGCGGGGGGGGGGGGGGGGCATGCCGAAGGGGGGGTGCAATAGGCACGGGGGGCACGTTTGAAGGCAACCGGTTAGAAGGCGAGTAGATGCTCGCGAGCATCTGCTACGTATGGGCCGCCGACCGTGTGCCTCTTTGTTTGTTCGCGCTGTGTAGAGCTATAGCGCGTACAGCCAAGCGTCAGCACCGTCGTCGTTGTCGTTGTCTTCGCCGTCGTCGCCATTGTGTCATAACGGATGAAGGAGGAATGTTTAGCAAAAGCGGCAAACAAAGATGAACACCGATGATGATGAGGTGGTGGTGGTGGCTGCTGTTGCTGCGGTGATGGTGGTGGTGCCAAATGACAAGCGATTGAAGCGCGCACGCCAACGAGCGACCGAGCGAAAGATCGACCCAACCAACCAGCCAGCCAGCCAGCCAGCCATCCAGCCAGCCAAACAAAGATGATCATACACCGATCGACGACGCCACTGCTATGAGCGTCTCGACTGTCGTCTCGACGTGGGTCCACCTCTCTGTATTGCTGCTTGCTGCCACATCTGATCTGATTCTGCTACCAGACAGACGTACGCTTACGCCTCGGCTGCTGCTGTTGCTGCGGCTGCCGTTGCTGATTCTGCTGCTGTTGCTGTTGCTGCTATTGCTGCTTCCGCGCCATCTGAGCGAAATAAGGAAAGAGAGAGAGACATAGAGAGAGAGATATAGAGAGAGAGACGGCGGCAGCTCCTATTCCGGCCAGCCATAGCGGCTTCGTTGTTGCCGAGCCTGCCAGTCGCAGTTAACTGCCGTGGCAGTTAGTTATCTGTAACTACAACAACGACAACGACAACAACAACAGCAACAGCAACAACAACTACAGCAACAACAGCAGCAACAACAACAACAACACCAACAACAACAACCACAGCAACAACAGCAGCAACAACAACAACACCAACAACAACAACCGCCCCTAACAGTCCGGCTGTTCTGGCGGCGACAGGGTGACAAAAGCGACACCAAATGCCTTCCATGAACGTGATGAATGCATATATATATATATATATATATATATATATATATATGTGGCATCTGTACACAAAGATCGTATGCATCAGATGGAGGTGGTGATTAATGTGGATAATCAGACAAGCACGTAAACCGACAGACCGACAGAGACAAGAAAGAATAAGCAGTTCGTCGTGCAGTTCAACGCCATCGTCGGTCCAATTGCGTGCGGAAAAGCATTTCATTCAGCGGATCTCCTTCACGACGCGACGAATGGACAATGAGTGCGGTTCTCGTCCGGGCGAACCTCACTGCTCGCTTCCGTTGCTCTTTGGGAAGGCAGAACCCTTTCGAATATAGTTGAATAAAATATATAGAGTAGATTATATAAAGTAGAATATATAGAGTAGAATATATACAGTAGAATGTACAGAGTAGAATGTGTATACCGAATACACCAAATTGTCGGCTACCGAATAGCATTTTCTACGTTTAGCGTAACCGAACCGAGACACTCATGGTTATAGCTGGACATAAAGTTAGGCCGAAGTTTGATCTCATACACTGGGTGTACACCAGCGCAGCTTTCGTTGACGTCGTATCGTGTGTCTGGGAGACGCGTGGTCAAACGAACAGCGCTACAGATCGTCGATAATCATCGAAAAAAAAAGAAAGAAACACTCGTTGAGAGACAACGTTACGCCGCGTAAGATAATGATAAGAGATGAGTAGTGTGCCTAAGGTGTGTTTGTGCAATTAGGTACACTTTAAATGCTTTGCTATATACTGTAGCGTCAAGACTGTTTGCCCGCGCAAATCCGTTCTCACTCAGCCAGGTATTTTCCCTCTGTCTAAAGGATATTTTCCATACATTTATTTTCTATTTTAAGTCAGGCTCATCTTCGGCAACCCGAATAGACACGACGTGCCTTGCTCGCATACTAGCGTAGACTTACTGAACTTTGATTTACCAATGGTCACTTGGTTGTACCCTAGGCACACTAGAGTATTCTTGCAGTCTGCTACGTACAAGCCGAAACACCCCCCCCCCCCTCCCCCCCTGCGATCTAATTTCGTATGAGTCTGCCTGCAACATTGGGACGGACTATACAGCATAGACAGCAGGTCCGTTGCAGCGATCGGAATGTATGCATACCTGCTAATTTGCCGCGGGTCACAGCTCGAAACAGCCCAACAGAAAACGCCTGTCATAAATACCACGCCGGACGAGCATTTGTGACGACTATAGTGTGATTTATGCGACTATTCGGATGTGTCCGGTGGTTTTCGATGCATAGTTTCGCCACCGATTTCAAACATTCGTTGTTTGCCTTGAGTGGAATGCAACACCATACATACCCCTAAACCCCAGATAGAGATACACCTGGTAGATACTCGCGAACCTTGCTCGGCGCGGGTCGCTTTTCTCGTGTGAGATTGGGTCACAGCAGAGCTAGAAAAATGTGCGTCATCTTGGTTGTGATGTTTTTGACAAACATTAAACACCGATGCCTCAAGTCTTGCCTCAAGTCTTACATAATTGAAGCTGCAGTTGCCTTCTGAGACCCATTTCGCGAGAATCAGACAAAAGTGTTTGGACGAAATGCAAACTAGTGTGTGTATTTGTTGCACATAACCTAGTCGTAGCCTTCGATGATGCTTGTAAGTCGTTACTGGCTTCGTATAGCTAATGATTTAGGCTGAAGATGCCATAGCAGATAGCGGAAGAGCATCAGCAATACCAACCACGCCGACAACACGATCTAAAATGAATGACTAATCAGTCATTAGAGTCTTCCATACCATAGGAGCATTTAATGGCATCATTCACAGCGACAACACCAACAATAACAGAAACGAAATGCCCAGTAAAAGATGCACCACAACAACAACAACAACAGCAACGGAAGCATTTTCGGTTAATTAAAAAACCAAACCGGCAACGACAATAGCAATAACAACAACAATTATAAAAAGGGCCAACAACAACAACAACAACAATAATAGCATTCTCAGCAAAATCAGGAACAGCATTGCTCACAATAACAACAGCAAATGTACATCGTCAACAGTGCCACGAACCCAACGACAACAAACAAAGAAGTCACATATCGGACAAACATTTGAACGACTGCTTCTCCCACAATGACGAGTTCGCGTCAGGCTTTCCACCGTTTACACGAGAAGGACCTTTGACCTAATTAAAATGGACATCTAGCCTGAAGCTAACTAGCTTGTGGCACTTCCTAATGTCCTTCTATAATTAGTGCACATTAATCAACGTCGGCTGTCACAATTACTGCTAGCATTATTATTATTATTATTATTCCCACTGTCCGAGCTGTTATCGTTCACGCATAGTGGAGCAATTATCGGGTACATTTTCTGACACGGAAATGTTGCCCACACACAAACAAGTGTAGACGATGGCGACATTCCACTCTTACTTTACGAGCGTTCAGATCCAAACGACCTTCCAAAACCAAAACAACGCGTACGTTATGACCATATATATAACACTAACTATATGACACACGGCAAATATATGCATAAAATATGCTACAGTACAGATTGACCTCTTAACTAGTCTTTTTGAACGCCGGCAATATGGATCAAAACTTTCTGTTAAATCAATCAACAGGTTTTATTGACGTGCCCAACAAGTTAGCAATATGTCACCTTTCGTTAAAAATATACCCAAGTACGACTATATGTACAAATCAACGGTGGGTGAACATTAGAGCAACAAAACGAAGTAAAATTATTACAATAAAAGTTTAAGACTGTATAGTTATATATAGCACCAACCTAATACAAGCTTAAGACATATATAATAATATAAGTGAAAGATCTTTCACTACGAGTCACGTGTTTCTTTCTTCTTCAGCTGCAAGAGAAGATGTCGTTTAAAAACAACGGTCCGGCCTGCATTTCACAGCGCCAATAGCAGCTCGTTCCAAATGGTTGGCAGCATGTAAGCTAGGGAGGGCTGAAGAAGGGTGCTCTTAACCCCTGGCACCCTGAATTAGTCCCTGTAGCGCTGCGGCCGTACCGGGGTTAGGGCGAACTCGAAAGCACAGTCTGAAGGAATTGTACTGTTTTGCACCTTATAGGCTAGCGCCGCTAACTCTAAACGTGTCAGCGGATTAAGCTTGAGCAGCCCCAACCCGTCCTGAGTACCACGGAGTCACACCCACGCGAAGAGGAAGCCCAATGATGGCTCTAGTCACGTCACTCTGAACGATATTGAGCTTGTCTAGGGGCCGTTGAATACGCGGCGCCCCACAGAGTAATTCTGTAGATTAAAATTAGTCCCATAAGCTCTCTATGGACACGTACCAGAAATTCCCGCAAAGCCTTGGCTCTCCTCAAACGCGCAAGTAAGGCCACCACGGCCTAGCGGACCATGACACTTGACCTCACTTGACTGTCCCATTTCATATGCTTCTGTAGCACAATACCACGACATTTTGCCTCTGACCTGTGAGGAACAGCAGAGCCGCGTACTCGGAGGGAGATAATACCCATTTTGAACTTCTGTCTCAATGCCCGATATGTTGTATGGCACAGAATGGGTGTGGTCGTCTTCGTCGAGTAACCGACAAGACGAAATTATTGAAGTAATGATATGGTCTGATCAAAACAGGGTGCGGCATGCTAAAGATTATGCATATTATTGGATAATCGGAAGAGTGAAACACGTTTTAAAACAGCGTATTGTCTGCATGCACGATTGGGTGGAAATCTACGTATCTTTCGATGCTTCGTAGGACAAATTGCGTAAAAGGTGATGAGGATAAAAAGTTCAACACCGATCCCTGGATACAGTTCTCGTCGCAGACCTTAGAGCTCCGATCTCCACAAATTGCCTACGTCTACTAAGATTTAAAATAAAATGCTATTCCTAGTGCGCCGCCCAGTTGATGAAGCATTTTAGGAAATATAGAGTGGTCGAACGCTTTGACTACGTCAAGAAATGCAGTAAGGCACATACTTCCGTCCTCCGCAGATTTAATGATCTCCTACCAGATAAGTCGCAATGCCAACTTAGTTTATTGTGCTTCTCTAAAATCAACCGTTTTGATCTTTAGAGAACAAATTTAAGTCGTTCAAATAACTTTCCGGCTATTGTTTAACAAACTTTTAAATTCCTTTGAGACGATAGACACAAAAGATATCGAACGATTGGTCCCTCCCGCCCTTACTTTTATATAGCAAAGTCATCGTAATTGTCTTTAGGCGTTCTGGAAACACGCCCGTTTTAACATATATATATATATATATATATATATATATATATATATCGCGGACAAAGCGAGGTTACAAGCCGTCTCCTCGCCGGGTGCAAGCGTATGGCTACACGCCCTCCCGAGTCCTCAACTGGGTACCCTTTTAGACGATGAATCTACACGAATATTAGTCGGTTTGAGAGTGGGAGCAGAACTGGTTTCCCCCCATCGCTGTGGTTGTGGTGACGAAGTCGACTCCCTAGGCCACCACTTTCTTGCGCCCAGAGTTCAGGCAGGATCGCACGCCACTCGGCCCTGAACGAGACGTTCTGCAGAGGATTACGGTTGGCAGGCTACCCATGTGTGCTGGAGCCCCCCGGCTTAGTCAGAGATGACGGAAAAAGACCTGACGGAATGACTCTGACCCCATTCGATCGGGGCCAGATGCTGGTGTGGGACGCGACTGTTACCGACTCTTTAGCCCCTTCAATGGTCGGTACTGGCGCAGCCTGTCCTGGGCATGCGGTTGCCTTAGCGGAAACAGCCAAGTGCAGGAAGTACTCAAGCCTGGACTATCCCCACTTGTTCTCACCTCTAGCTTTTGAGACGTTAGGGGGACCAGGGTTGCTTACCAAAAAATTACTCAGAGACGTCGGGAGAAGATTGGTGGTTGCTACAGGAGACAAAAGAGCGGGGGAGTACTTACTGTAGCGCTTGTCGTTAGACGTTCAGAGGGGGAACGCCGCGTCGGTGAAAGGAACTTTGGCCAGGTGGACCAGCTCCATCTTGGACCTAGAGCCTTGAGTCGTTAGTTTTCAGTGCGTTATGTGACACATTGTGATAACAGACAACATGGACAAATAAATTTGCCGGCGGGCTATGTCGGTCCATATATATATATATATATATATATATATATATAACACTGTGGTATAGAGAAGACAAAGAAAAAAAGTTTTGTTTATTCTTTAAACGCGTCTTTCTGGGTCAAGTTAAGTTGGTCTTGCGATTTGTTCTTTGTCTTTTCTTTACCACAGTGCTTAGTCATCATGAGCAGTTCGTAAAATTTTCACCACTTAAGAATCTATGATTTGATTTTTTGCACATAAATTGATGCGTTGCTCCTCCGTCGCCCACATAGCCCCATGAAAGCGTCTGCCTACCAGGTGGCGCTCGGCAGAATATCTGTGGCTGAGAGATACACATATATTTAGTAAGAATTACACTAACTAACGGTGTTTCTGCATAGAATGTTTATGCCATCATAATTCGAACAATTAGACCTTTCGCCCCTTGCTTGTCTTTGTAGGCATAGCACATGCAATTACGGGATGTAAAAATACTAGAAAAACGCTGTTTTTCCTAGCATTATTTGCATACCGTAATTCAGAAAAGATATTTATAATGAACTACGAAACAAATGTGACGCCTTTATGCAACAAAGCAAAGTCATCTAAATTACAACAGCACGTGCAGGAAACAACATTAATTAACAAACGAATAATTTACAGCAGTGGCATGCCTCGCTAGTATTGTAAATGTAAGCGTGTGACTGTTGTTTTGTTTTTCAATCAATCAATCAATCAGGTTTATTGACGTGCCCAACAAGTTGGCAATCTGTCACCTTTCATTCAAAATATACATAATATACGAGTCTTTGTACCGATCAAAAGTGTGTACGCGATAAAGCAATAAAATTGAGTATAAGTAGCACAACAGAAGTTTACGAATGTATGCACAAATCAGAAGTGTAAAGCAACAAAATTGAGTATAAGTAACACAATACAAGTTTAAAACTTTAGAACAACCTAATACAAGTTTAATACCTATATAGTAAAATAAGTTCAAAACAATTCACTCGGAGTCACTTGTTTCTTCGTTCTTCAGCGGTAAGAGAAGATGTCGTTTAAAAACAGCGGCCCGGCTTGCATTTCGAAGCGCCAATGGCAGCTTGTTCCAGACCGTGGGCAGCATGTAGGCCAGTGAGTGCCGAAGTAGAGTGAGTCTAAACCCTGGCACTCTGAGTTGGTTCCTGTAGCGCTGCGACCGTACTGGGGTAAGGACGAAGTCAAAAACACAATCTGAAGGGATTCCATTGTTTTGCACCTTATAGGTTAGCACGGCTAACTTTAAACGTGTCAGCTGATCAAGCTTGAGAAGCCCGAGCCTGGTGTACCATGGAGTCACACTCGCGCGACGAGGAAGACCTATTATGGCTCTAATTACTCTTTTATTGATAAAACGATTAAAACAATCAGCAAAAGCATCAAAGGCGATTATTTGTGACTTACCTCAAATCTAAAATTGTTCATTACATCATATTGCAAACCGAGTTGACGTGATAACCCCTCAGTTTGACCTACTACGATTGGTGTTTGTGAAACACACAGAGCATGATTTGGCGGTTAGCCAATCCATTCTTTCAGCATGGTTTCATTGTAAATACATGTATACTTTACGACTAGGCCCGTCCCTATGCGAAAATCCACGCATACCCAAACTGAGCTTTTATTTAGTAAGTGGGGCGTCGTTATAATTGCACTGAGACCGGCCCTTCCTTGCTAAAGAGAATCGAACTGCACCTTCTCGGCGTCATTTAGTGGATGTCCTAGAAACGTTCCTGTTGTTTGGTGTAAATTGTTTTAGCTCAGGTGATGCATTAGCAGCAGGTGACGCTTAGCATGTTGTTACTCTGTGTTTTTCAATCCTCTCGTACATAGAGAAGAGCGCACATGGTAAAACACGGCCTACAACGTGCTGAACTCCTGAGAGAGCTGTGCCGGAAAGAAAGCAGAGATCACCGTTCGGCGGGAGCTTTTTTGTTCTGGGAGGTTTCGGGAATGCATGATGCACATGCGCCACTAGCAGCCTGCGTGACTAGTGTGAGACTCGCAAACCCACTACACCCGGATTCCTCCCCACCCCCCAGGCTCGGTATTACTTTGGCAATACTTCGAAGCCGTGGGAGAGGCGTCTGTGCCGTTCTCCTTCAATCAGCTCTATCCCTGACTATCATCCCGCATGTCTACCTGCGGTTGGATAGGAGGATGCCATTTTGTAATCCGTCCTGTGAGAGTGCGTCGAGACCATGAGGGCCTGGCTGCTACCCATCCCCTCCCCCTCCCTCGGCTCTTCGTCTCGACCACTCTCCCGAGAGACCCGCTCAAACCTCTCCCGCCTGGCCGTTTCCTTGGCTGTCTTGAGTGTCAAAACGGCGTCGAACAAGTTCGTCGCCTCCTTCGATGCCTCCGCCGAAGTCATCATATGGGCGACCACCTCCTTGATGGGTCGGCCTCTCACATAGGTTGGTGCTGCGTCCGGTGCTTCCCTTAGAGCATCACACCGCAGAACAGTATGCTCTACGTTGTCCGTTTCTCTAGAGTCGCACAGTACGCAGATATCGCTGATGGCCTTCTTGATCCTTGACATGTAGCTCTGGAACTGACCGTGTCCGGTCAGAACCTGAGTCGTCCAGTAGGAGAGCTCCCCGCTTCGGCGGTCATACCATACCCTGAGATCCGGTATCAGACTCTAGGTCCAGCTCCCTGTGGTCACACCGGGTCTTACCTGCGCCCATTCCTCACGCCAGGCCGATATGGTGGCACTCCTGGCCCTGGTGAGATCCAGACCTTCATCTAGATACATTTTACTTCGTTCCGCCACTAGGAGGTCCCATGGCAGCATCTTGGCTAGAACCAGGAGAGCTTCGGTCGAGACTGTTCGATACGCCCGGCGTACCCTGCTGCTTGTAGCGCTAACTCCTCTAGTTTTTTTCAGGAGGCCTTGTACTTGGTGTGTTGGAAGTCGACTTATCCTACGTCTGCCTCGTCCGGTCAGTTCCCTTCGGTTACCTCTTTCCAGCTAGCTCTGCATAGCCGTGTAAGACATTTAAAGCCTAGTTCATAGTTTGCTGGCCTTGGCGGTGTCCTTACTCTACAAGAACTTGGGTAAGCGGCGGCCCCTGTGCCGGTGTGATCGACTCCTTATCTTCTCTTTCTTCTTTCTCCCCCCCCCCCCCGCTGTCTTCCGGTGCTTTTTCGTTTGAAAACTATCTCTGTTTTTCTTGGGGGACTCCCAACAGGAGTCGGGGTTCCCTACGGGACTTCCTAAGCTTCTGCACCCTCCCCACTGTATAGACGGGGACAGGCCATGCTATCTGGGCGATGCCCAGTTACTCCGCAAACGTGGCATTGTGGTGCCTCCGCATTGTAGTTTTTCACCATGTGATCTAGGCTGCCACATTTAAGGAAGACCTTCCTTGTAGCTTTCGCTCTCTTTACAGGTTTGGGCCTTCTGTATGCCCGGTTTCTGGCATTTTAGTCAGTCAGGGAGCCTCCCCAGCGACTCTTCGGGTCTTTTTTGCTGCGGCAAATTTTTGTATGCTTTTTTAACAGTCCTTGTGACAGCGTAGCATGGTTAGGCACACAACTCAGGTGTACCATCGAAGTGTCCCATCTCTGTTCGGATGCGTCACATACACTAGCATTATACCCGCAATCAAGCGCACCAGGGTTAGCCAGAGAAGTTTTACACATTAGCTTCCCAAGTTACGCCGCCAAATATATATTTGAACACACGTGCAGTGTGACACTTGTTCTCTTAAATCTAGAAACTAGCTATTTTTTAGCTTCGCCTGTAATCGCCTGTAAACGAAACCAGCAGTCATGGGTACATTGGTACAATTAGTAGCTAACCAATTGTGCTTATATAGTTGCTGTAGTTTTATCAACTAAACGTGTTTACTTGTTTGACTGCACATGCCTTTTTTTATTAGAGCTTATTGTAACAGTAATTACAATTGAAGGTTTCATCTCAAAAACCCAGAGCACGTCACATTTGACTGCCTGTCAGCCCTACTCAGGGCAGCTATATATCATTCATTTAGACAATTAATTTAGCATTTCTAACAAATTGTAAGAGATATGTATAATATATTGGTCTTTCATACGAATAGTAAGTTGGCTTGCATTGACTTGATCAGCAGCTACAGCGTTCTCCCATATTTTCCGCTCAGTATCGTATTTTTACATTTATCTAGGACATGCAATATATCATCGTGTACCAAACATACATCAGCGGGCTTTGCGCAACTTTAATGTGGAACCTGGTGCTCTGCGTCATCCCTTTAGCGCAACGTAGCCTGTGAATAGTAACCGCTTCTCTTCTGGAACAGGGTATCATCATCAAGCCTTTTCGCCGTAGTGTAATCTGCATCGTGTCCCTTTTAGTTGCACATTGTACGTAGGCACATGCCTAGTTGACACTTCAATTCGTTCAACGGTGACACTTTGAGGCATTGCCGTGCGCAGTAGACGTCGCATTGTTGCCAGCAGAACCTATATTTACATTTCGACGATTTCGCTCATATAAAACTTGAATGTCGTACACACATCGACTTAACAGTGAACACAGCACAGCGGGTTATTCTCTGCGGTGCAGTGAAACTTTGATTCCAACGCTTGATATCTCATCGCTTGAATTCGCACCCATTACTGTGCAAATATTTGTAAATACTTTTGGTGTATCGTAGCAAATATTGCTTGGTTTAATTAGACAAATTATATCATTTTGCTGGTTTGTTCAAGAGTATTTTGGCGATAAACTACTTACATTACATCGTGTTGTTGCCAAACGCTCCATCGGTAAGCACCTACAAACAGCGAGTTTATTGACTGATACATAGTTTTGGGGACTACAGGCGAGTGCTGCATCAGATGCTGACATTACGGCAGGGCATTAAGGTTGGATAACTTGATATTACGCTTAATCTATTATCGTGTGCACTGAGACCGTTTGATGGTGCATTTAAATATGTAAACAGCGACAGTTACATAAATTGCAGTGGGGGTTTAGCTTAATATACAGGACAGCTCTTCTTTGTGGAAGATGGACTACGTATAATAGACATGTTATATGTGTCGCTCATAAACGATTCTTTAAATCATAAAACGACCATAATAAATATTACCTGTAGATATACTGTAGGTGTCGCTCATTAAATGACGCTTTATATCATACAGCAAGCACAAGAAATATAAAAGTGTCGAAAAATAAAGTTGACATACGCCGTTAAGAATCAAATACACTCACATAATTGAGGCCGCTATCCTACTTTTATAAATATTTTAGAGTTTTAGTACCACTTGACGCTGGCCTGGAATGTCATACACTAAATACGATTTAAAAGCCTGTTCGAGACCTCATATGAGATGAGTTTGAGTTACGAACATGCTCTTGTTCTGGCATTAAAAAACTCAAACTAGAAGAAGTTGAAATAAATTATGTTGACACAAATATTCACCTTTTATCGGTGGCTTTGGCCAAATAGCGTTTTAGTACTACAAGCTTATACAAATAGTTGTATGCATGACAGCATGTGCGAAAATCAGTGTGCAAAAGACTTTAAATATGAGCTTACGCTTGTGTAGGTATAGGTACATATACAGAGGTATGCACACATATTTGTTTCCGAAGACGTTATTTTTCAAAGTTTGCGATTGTGATTTACGTGTTCAAGCATCTATTCTCATATCATTTGATTAAGGCTATTTGGTGTTGCAATTTGCCACGTTTTTCGGCAGCAGTGCTGTTTTTAACAACGTTTTATTAGCGGACGTTCCTCGGTGCGTTTAAACAGTGACTTACTCAAAATAAGGACACATGAAGACTAGGATTGGAGTGCGCTTGACTCTGGGTCATGCCAGGAATCGCATTTTTTAGAGTACAGTGTGTTGCTTTTTCCGGCATCGTTATGAGGCTTTGCGGTGAGAGTCTTTTCATAAACCTTGGCGCCACAAGGTTTTTTGTTGCCTGTACAATTGCAAGGATGTCTTTCTCTCCATATCCTCTCTCCACCTATCTTCGGCTGTTTTGTCAATTTTCTTCTTCACATCTTTGGTTATCTGTTTATTTGTTATCACCTCGTGTTCTTCAAAATCCATTTAGACGCCTATCCCATTTGCTTGTATATTTTTCGCTCAGTTTAGTCACCATGAATCTATTGCAACTCCACAAAGCCTTCTTTCTTACAATATGTTGTCCATTTTCAGCTCGTTCTCTTCTTATTGCATGCTCAGCGTGAAAAATATCTGGACTGTTTTCTAGTATAACTCCCAAGTATTTGTATGCGTTTTTATATTCTATTTCTTTTCCCTGAATCTGTAGCGGCATCTCTCTGATATCCCCGGAAAATATTACATTTGCACATTTCTTTTCGTTGAAATCCTGTCCAATATTTTTTGCCGTTTCTCCGCATATTGTTAGCATTTTTTTAGTAATAAAATTTGACAATCTATAGGTGCTTTAACGTGCCTGTTCAAAAACACTGGTAGTGTCCCCATGACTCGCATGTGACAGACAGAAAATGCTAGCTAAGAGATGCGTTCACTACTATAATGCAATGCAAGCTTTATACTTATCGGTTTCAGGAAACAATACGTGGGCGTTCAATAGCTTAGAGAGAGCGTGTGTACAATATTCGTAAGAAAAATATATTCATATTTTTTATGGATCATGTTAGAGACACAACCATTTCGGACCATTTCATCATACAACGAATTTACCGAACGTTTTTTACTATACTTTTGCTTCTGTTCGATTCGGCAGAGTGCTGTCGTCTTTGCGTGAGCAACCGTAAAAGTGGAGTGTTTTGTGAACGAATGTGCTCTGTACGAATGCGTGCGTAGTGAGTACTCTTGCAAACAATACTCTATTGCTCTCTACTTACTATAGAGTATAGTTAGCAAACACATGGTGGATAGTGCACACTTGGAGATACTTGGGTTGCATGTCGAAGGGATCGGATCCCCTTCAGGCTCCTCCGGTTGACGGTGTTCCATTTGCTAGCCTCATCGTAGATCATAGGCGTATACCTAGTCGGCGGAACACGTTATAGTTTACGGATTAACTCAAGCCAGCAGGCCGCCGAGACCAAGGAGAAGTGTCCTCGCCTGCCACCCAGCAGCACCAGGTGGCTCAATTCCCAGGTCTATTTTTTGCGTGCAGTTGCTTGTTTTGTGTGTTGCTCGGCGGTTGTCGCGACACAGACATGGTTGTCGAGATTGGTTAGGATTTCCAGTTAGGATGAGCCACCTCATTTGCTAAACATCTCACGACTAAGAGCGGTTACCGCCTGTGCTGAGAGCAACCCGACCGACGCAGACTGCGCTACGGTAGAGGCGGTCACATTGCATATAAGCCCGAAGTTGAGATGGAGTGCACTGTCACCCGGTTTTCTTGAAGCCGGGCCAAGCAAGGATCTGTTTTAAGTGGTGGAAACCAGGGCATTTGGGTGGCAAGTGCCTAAGGAAAGTGTTCTGAAACAATTGCAGAGGCCCCAATCGTATTGCTGATATTCGTCGTGATTCTCTGAGGTGTGTGAACTGATAGGGAGCTCACTGGGCTGCGCGCCATTACCTCAAAAGAGGCAGGCGGATAGCTTCAGTAGCCTACCGTGCGACCTGGAACCTTTCGGTTTGACAGGGATGGTAGGAAAACGGTCTTGACAGGAATGGTGGGAAAAACCTGATGGGCTGACTTTAATCCCATTCGAAAGCGGTTGTGTGCTGGTTTGGACGGCGCCTGTTTGTGACTCATCAGTTCTTCTAATGGTCAGTCCTGGCACATAGTAGTACTTGGGGCACTCGTGCGGGTTTTACCCACGTGCCTTCGATACCCCGAACAGATCGAGGCCTTTCGTTTGCGGTTTGCTGCAGAAGGTCGGAGAACGGCTGAATCTAGCCAGCGGTGCTAAGAGAGCGGGCGATTCCTCTGTCAGCGCCTGTCGGTCGATGCGCAGCGGGGCCCCGCCCTCATAACCACGTCGTCAATGCATTGTCTGAGGTTATTGCCGTTTCTGCTATAACTGGTTACTATTGGTGACTGTTTTGAGGTAACGTTTGGGCATCGCCGGTCATGCCGGGTGTTACAAGGAACTCGGGCTCCAGCTTGAATCTTATCTCGCAGCTCTCAGTGATTTGTTGAAGATTGCTAAACTAAATGTCTAACTGAGACTTTTGTTTTAGTTTGTTTAGGCGTTGATTGTTTCTGAAGCTAAAATGTCGCTAAGAGTTGTTGCTTGTACAATGGAAATATTATGTCAAATAGGTAAATGCGACAACATATATTAGCAACTACCAGAGCCCACTTGCTCAAACTGGGGACCTCGACGGGGCAAGTGATTAGTCAAGGTCAATCAAAAGGAAACGACAATGCAGACACCGCTCGACTGGATGACCATCCACTACATTACAATCACTACTTTTTAAGTTTCGAAAGACACGCGGTAGCGTGAGTTTAGTTGTCGTGACGCTATGTTTTAGGGCACAAGCCCAGCGCATCCGGGGCTGGAGAGATCATAACTATACATAACTACTATAAACTAACTACTTATGCTGCCGCTCTAAGCGCCCCTGATATAGAAGGATGACATGTGTATTTAGGTATACAAGCGAACAATAAATTAATCAATCAATAAAAAAAAATCCGAAAACAACCAACTTTGACTGGCTGTTTCTGCCGCCTTCAAATGCCTAAATCATTCGTTGTTTTTACATATGCTTAACACATTCTTGGTTGCGATGGTACTTTAGTGGCAATGCTGCGGGCAGTAGAGTGTGTTGTTCTTGTGATTGAAAAAGTCGGTCTGGTTATAAATGCAACCAAAGCTGGATTCACGATATTTCGCCGTGCTTAAAAGCTGCGCAGGTCCAGATGCCTTATATAAGGCACGATCACCTGGATGTAAGGGTCATCTTATGGTGTATAATATGGTATTATTGCCAGTTATTTGCTATGAGATCTCTAGTTGGACGACTCATAATGGGAATGTAACCCACAGGGCGGAAGTCATTCACAATGTTGCCTTCAGGGTCAGTTTTAAACTTGCGTCTTTGCGATTCAGCTCGTAAGTGTTTTCATGACTTTGAGCTTTTGCCGCAAAATGCTATATATACAGGGTGTTGCAGGAATATTTGAAGCGCGATATACAGAATTGTAGAGCTCGTTAAAGCAAATATTTTTTCCAATGGAACATGGTCTCTGAGAAGTCTTGTTTCGGAGTGAGAGCGAAATTACTACAATTTGTGACACTAGTGTTTTTGCCCGATATAGGAGCACAAAATGTGCTGTTGCGACCAACCAGTCTTCCTAGACAGAAACTAAGCACACCATCGTGTTCGTGATAAAATTCTGCTCCATCTGAAGAATATGCAAGGCCGGTCAGAAGACGCGACATGGTCGCTTAAAAGTGAATTCGCCAAAAATAAAGTTCTTTATTAGCGTTCACGCCAAATACTTTAGAATCATAACCCTACAACCACTCACAGCGCTCAACACACAGAGCTCTACAATTCTGTATATCGGGCTTCAAATATTCCTGCAACACCCTGTATATATATACAGGTATAGAGGAGTTATTCCAGATGATGTTGTTTCTAGGACAGCTACTGTTAGACGTAAGACTCAATGTGCAATGGAATTCGTGACGCCGATAGCCCTAAAGAGTCTACTCGTCATGCTCTTGCGTAAACTCTGCCTGAGTATCTGGACCGAACTTTCCAAGAAAATTCGGTGCTCACCTCGATTAGAATATTTAGACATAAAGTGAAAAAAGGTACGAAATCTTGTCAAAGCTAATTACCTGTCCTGTAGACTGAAGAAAGCTTGTCATGTGTGTGAAAGGAAGAATTTCTAGCGAATTCAACTGTAAGCTTCTTATGGAGTGAGACCACTGTTTTATTGATAGTTCAACGTATGAACGTGCGTAACGCTGAAGTATGAAAACATAACGCTGTTTTTTTTTACACGTTTTACATACCTTTCTTGTACGAGCATATTGAACTTAAGCATTGTGAAATTACGGTGAATAAATCTCAAATTTGAAGTTGAATTTTTTTTTAATTTTGTATTTGAGCTGATTGCAGTAGAATATTATGGAGAACTGTTGGACCGCTTGCAGCAATGACTCATTGTTAATTGGTCAGCTTTGCAGAAAAATATTGTCCTGTTTCACCAGGTTCATCCTGCACGCAAGTCGCCGCTTGCATTGAAAAAACCGGCCGATTTGGGGTTCGAGCTCATTAAGCGACCTCTTTAGTTTTCGGGACTGATTTCCCTATATATATATATAACTCCTTTTCAGAAATTTAAAGAATAGCCTCAATGGGAAGCACTTTTCCAGCAGTGAAAAGGCTGAGGTTTGTTGGAGAGGTTGTACTGTTAATGCTTATTTTCAGTTTGAGGACGCAAAAGTCTACTCAGGCAATATAAGTGTTCTGAAATCTAGGTGGAAAAAGTGTATCGAGTTTTTCGGAAAATACATCAAATGGAAACGATTTGGCTAATTCAAAATTCGCACATGAAATTATCAGACAGAGACGAGGTACCTAAAAAACGGAGATAACAAGCTGTGCACTGACATACATGCAAGTACTTACGAAGTTCATGGAAACTGTGGGTCGTAGCTTCTGGGAAAAGCTTGCTGGCTGCTGAGGAGTTTTGTCTGACCCTTTGAGGCGAACCCTGCACTGCCGTAGCAGGTGACTAGCAACGGTAGTCCCCCTGGACGAGGTTGCCGGATGTCAGACCGGGCAATGCAACGGGTTTCCGGTGTCTCCTGCAAATCTCGAGTCTAATGAATCCCCCAGGCAACGTGCATATAGCTCACGTAAAAGTCTCTCGCGTTCTATATATACATACAAATATATTTGTATCAGGGTCAACTTGCAGAAAATGAACGTTGAGGCATTAGCCACACACCTAAGCCTGATTGGCTGAATCGACTTCTTCTCCCATTGCTGCGACGTTAATGAAATGTATGATAAGTTCATCCGATGCTGCCGTTACCTCGAAATGGAACGTTTCACCCCTACTGACGTTATTATGAAGATTGAGAGCAAACGCGCGAGTATGTATCGCATCTCGACCGATTCATTGCTTTGACGTCAGATTCGGAATTGTCCTCTTTGCTTCACCGGAAGCTCACGAGGGCAACAAAGCGACTTCGCATCCTAAGTAAGTCAAAAGTTAACGTCGGAGATAGAACGGCTCTGTTCTGATAAGCCAACATGCGGATCACCAGCAATGAAGCCTTCAAGGCTGAACTCCTCGGATCACATTTCTAGTCTATGTTCAACCCTGTTCCAGTAACCAGCGCATAGCGTTCGATAGTTCTCCGCGATTTACCGATTGAGTTCAACGAGCGTGACATTTACTCGTAATTGCTGCGTTTTAAAGTTAAAAGTTTTAAAAAGGTATAGGATTGTTCGAGAATCGGCTTTAGCGACTCCGCTAAAAATACGGCCAGCTTTTTAAAAATCGGTGGATTAACCAATCCTTAAAAAACTGGCCGTATTTTTTGCGGAGTTGCTAAAGCTGATCTTCGATCTCTCATATACGCATTCAAAAAATTCATTTTTAAAATTTTGCTTTTAAGCAAATCCGTGTAACCTCGATACATCAAAAGTGTGTGACAGGTCCCAGGAAACGCGTCGTAGTGATCCGTCGCCTGCATTGTTTGTGAGAGAGTTCTAGTCAAGCACATAATTAGTTATATGACCGTGAGCACGTTATTCAGTGCGGCACAACATAGGTTTGTGCCTTGTCGATCTAGAGTTAAAAAACATTTTTAAGAAGGTTGTTTTGAGCCTCGTCTCGATCTACGGTTACTCAACTACTAGAGATGACACACGACTGGGCGTTACCCATTGACGCCAACAAATATTGGGTCTACAAAAAAGTTTTTTCGGGAAAAAAACGGGAAAACCAAAAATACTTTTTGGTCTTTAAAAAAGTTTTTTCGGGAAAAACTGAAAAAAACGAAAACACTTTTTGGTCTTCAAAAAAGTTCTTCGGGAAAAAACGGAAATCAATTTTGGTTTTCAAAAAGGTTTTTCTGGAAAAAACGGAAAAAAACGAAACAACTTTTTTGTAGACATAATATTTGCATTGAATTGACTTTGATCAGAAAAGTGTTTTTAACAGGGTCTATCACAATATTGTAACTAACAAACTAAAAGCTCTCGAGGTCTATCCGCGGGCCTGCGAATAACCATTCGCAGAGTTGTTGCGCAACTGGACTTTTCGACTCGTGCTAGGGGACGCTGTCTAGCGTACTGAAGGGGAGCTGGATCTTTCCTTCTTGTACTCATTTTTCTAAATGTGAAACTCTATATACCACGGAGTGTTAAATATTTCTTGTACGCAGATGACCTTAAAGTATACAGTGCACTTGATTCTTCATCAGCGCACACAGGCACTGCAATCTTACTCGTCTCGGTTAGATTACCAGAGATTACCAGCGTGGCCTGCCGAGATCACCCCGCAACGGACCATTGAAGGTGCTAATGAGTCGGTGACAGTGGCATCCCAGACAAGCTGGGACCCAGACTCCCTACTAAAGGGAGTAAAAGTCATCCTATTCGGGCGCTTACCATCGTTGGCAGAGGGGCCATGGAACTCTAGAATGTAGGGGAATCCACTTGACCGAAGCACTGAAGCCCTGAAGGACGGTTAATGCCGGAATGCCTGGCACGCCGTCTCGCACACCTGAGGCACGATAACCCGTGATGTGCTCATTTGTCAACGGGTTGCCGCATTTACATTGATGGGGGAGACAAGGTCACAGCCAAGACGAAGACCTACGCCGATTCGAGTTGTTTCGTTGTCCAGGAGGGTGCCCAGCGGGGCACTTGTAAGCGCATGCAACCCGGCTCCAGATCCTTTAGCAGCGACCGCTCGAAGGCGAACCTTTGTGGAGTCGTCGATCCCGCAAGTAAACCGTGATACACTTTGTCGTATACGAATGTGCTCCAATCACATTGGCTCAAATGATTATCCGAAGCGCCCCTACAAACTGTCTTTAGCTTCTCGTACAGGCGTCTTTTGAGTCCCTTGTACTAAAAAATGCCGGCGTCGTCTAACAGTGCAATGGCATTATTTTCAGATCGTAAAAGGAAGAAAACTATTGCTGGCCCAGAAGAGACGAGCGGATACGAGATTTTCAGACTCCCCCTTTTGGGATCGGTAGTTGCTCCTATTTTTAAGCGAAATATGTCAGTGATAGATTATGAAGAGTCTTAAGGACGTTTATAGTCAACTCGTTCAATTGACGCGGAAAGTCCAACCGCCCTGCTAGATCAGATAATTGCTAGCTATTAAAAAAATAATAACTGCTAGCGGCCAATGTGACGCGGGATCTTAGAGTCTTAATCTCGACGGGTGTTAACGTCTCCGCATATATGAAAGAATTAGTCAAAGCAGCCTCCATATTTATAAATGTGTTGTTTTGCTGGGACATCCTAGGTGTATCTTCCGAATTCTATGTGTATCTTCCGAAGGTGTGGTTTCATTTGCACAAATCTTATAAATCTTTGATTGCGTTTTACCAGCTTTTCTACGGTTAACCCGTATGGCAGCCACATTCGTATAAATACATAGGTATCAATAAAGGTGTGCAAAGAAAATTCCTAAAATAATTTACAGAAGGTGTGACCTTAGAACGACATTGTCTTACCGCCCCTGGGCGACGGCTTAATATGTGGGTGCGAGCCTTATTGATCACTTTTTCGAAGTACGGTTAAACAATCGCAGAAGCCAAATCATGTATGTGGCCAGATGCGTTGCAGAACATACCGCCATATAAAAAAAAAATATGCTTCTTCTAGATGTCATTCAACGTTGATTAGCGCAGAGCAAATAATTGTTGTGAGGAAAATTAGAAAATAATGCAATGCCGTGATGTCTCACTTTAAACATTTTACGTTCAGTCACCTACGAATGTGCAATTGTAATAACCAATACATACTTTATGGAGCCATTTTATCTTACAAACCAACAGGTAAATTCATGATTGCTAAGTAAATAAGGTTTACCTGTGAAAATGTTAAAACTCAGTGCATACATACAGCTAGGATTTTGTCTTGCTTTATCCAGTGTATCACTCATGTTAGTCTTTGTATCCCACGAGACGGGTTATTAAGTTACAAAAACTGTCAAAAGTGCTACTCATTATACACGTTCGGTATCTAACGAACGGTTCTAAAAGTGCTGGATATTCCGGGGATCGGAAGTTTAATCAACCTAACAGGGTCTTGAAGTTATTTGTCGATTTGCACATAATGTTTGTCGCTTGTGTCACACAAAACACAGGGTAATAAATCTATTATAAATATGCTTTATATATACATTATAAACAACATACACTATAAACATGTGTTTTATTACAATGATCTATATATATACATACCATACATATGGTGCAATAAATAAATGATGATATATATACATTGTATATATATGTGTACATATACGAGGTGTGTTCAAAAAGTATGTGTTTTTTCAAAAATTATTCATTTATTCATGAATATCGATTTTGTCCCCTTCAAAGTAATCCCCATGAAATATTATACACTTGTGCCAACGGTTTTTCCAATCTTCGAAGCACTTCAAAAAAACATTTTTTTTTTATCTTGTTCAGCTCCTCCTTCGATGCCGTCTTTATCTCGTCAAGCGTCAAAGCCAATTTTTGTTCTTCCACAAATCCGGGCGTTTCTGGCGGATTGCTTCGCGCAAATTGCGCATAACTTGCAGGTAATATTCCTTATTGACCGTTCTACCCTGTGGCAAGAACTTATGATGCACCACGCCCCTGCAATCGAAGAAAACTGTCCGCAAAACTTTCACATTCGACCGAACTTGGCGCGCTTTTTTCGGTCTTGGTTCGTGCGGCAGCTTCCATTGAGATGATTGAGCTTTGGTTTCCACGTCATAACCATAAACCCACGATTCGTCACCAGTTATGACCCTCTGGAGCAAATTTGGGTCGTCGCGGACAGAGTCCAACATCTCATTAGCAATGTTCATGCGATGCTGTTTTGGTCGCAATTGAGCAATTTTGGTACGAATTTCGCGGCGACCCGTCTCATGCCCAAATCATTGATAAAAATCGAATGGCACGAGCCAATCGATATGTTTAGGTCCTCAGCAACTTCTCTAACGGTGATTCGACGATTGGCCAATACCATTTTCTTCACTTCATTAATTTTTTCGTCTGTTGTTGAAGTGCTCGGGCGTCCGGCACGCTCTTCGTCGTTCACATCTTCTCGGCCTTCTGAGAACATTTTGTACCACCGATAAACGTTGCTTCGGTCCAAGGTAGCTTCTACGTATGCCACAGTCAACATTCGGAATGCATCCGCGCACTTAATTTCGTTTTTCACACAAAATTTGATACAGGTTCTTTGATCCATTTTTTTGAATAGGTAAAAATCGAAGACGATCCAAAACACGTGCAAGCAAAGCAGCTGTCAACAATTAAGTGAACATTTAAAATGGCCGAGCTTGTCGGCATAAGTGAGAGACATGAGTACCAACATAACGCCACAAAAAATCGAAATTCGAATATACGTAACCCGCGAAAATTCAAAAGTCGTGATACTTTTGAACACACCTCGTATATACAAATTTGTTTTTCTGATTTTATAGCGTTTACTTGGAGCTAGTCTGAAACAAGCTCTCGTCTGCTGGCAATCCCAAGGATGGCGGAAGAATGCATATCTGATATGAGGAGCAGACCCAATCAATATTTGTATCAACTTAAATAGAGAACATTCGCTCTCTCTCTCTCTATCTCCCTTTCGCTCTCTATTTCTCAATATATGTATAAATATAGTACCGACTCCTGCAAGGTCCCTGAGTACGTGTTCTAGCTTTGTATTGACGTCGCTTTGGTCAAAACTACGGGGCCTCAAATGATGCCATTGGAAAGTAATTTACGTTGCCCTACCTAACTAATACTTAACGATTTTGATATGGCAGACATGCGATTACAGTTTATTAATATATAGACTCACGACGCCGAAATCGAAATGCGTTTTAACATAGAATTACGAATTGCTAACGGTATGTTCTGGCGGCCGTTTTCCGCGATCTGAAAAGTAACGTATTTGAAGTCACGTGCTGTCTAGTAAGTAAATTCGCAGATTGCAGAAGTAGGACATACGGCCGACATGTGAATGCTTCCAAGACATGCTCAGTGCAACATCCAAGCGGCAACTGATTTAGTACCCTGTTTGATTCATTTTTAGACCGTCAACGAGGTATTTCGCCCAACAATATATTTTTTCCACAGAGGTTGCGACTTGGATCTCGTTCAATACTGCTAACTTTTTACATTTAATAGCAAATTCAGCATTTGCTTCGACGCTCACTCAATTAAAGGAGATTGTCGCTAACAGTTTGCAATATGTGTGCAGGTGTTCGAAACCACCCAGTGAAGATGTGATCAAATTCGATCGTTTCTGTAGTGCTTAATGCCTACCGGTTGGCTTACTAGCCCCTGATGCAGTTTTCGTAATCTTCGTCCTTTTCAATTTGCCTTTCAGCTGTCCTGTCTCAGAAGCTGTCGGAGCAATTGGAGCTACCGCTTTGAGTAAATGCATGCATGCATCAGTTGGGTTTTAAACTTGTGTTACCTAATGCGTGAATAGCAGACGTACGTTCAGGGACGCAACCTGTGGTTGAACCACAGGCTGCGTCTGTGGCTCAGTGGTAGAATACTCGCCTTGGTAAATAAAAGTTGATTGCTTTACAGTGCATCTGACGCCGGATAGATGCATTGTGAAGCAATCCACAAAACATTGCGACCGTTTGATCTATTTTTAGAATATTACGGCTGGCTAATATACATATATGTGTGACCCTATGTGCACGTAAGATTGAGCATCGCGTGTTTACTATACTTGGTTTATGTTTTCTACTTTTATCGACTTTTAGAGAGAGGTTATCCTCATGGTTCAGGAGCAACGGTCTTTACATGAATTGGAACAAAATAGGTGTAATGCAATTCTGTTCACCGCGGGGTTCCGTTACGATCAGCCAACCCCCCGTTGATTTCAGTGTGACGGCATAGCCTGTTCGCTTCTAAAGGAAACGAAGTTTCTAGGCGTTACATTGGACGAGAAGCTGACATTTGAAGCGCATTTCACATGCATACTTAAACAATATCTGGCAGCAATGCAGTTCTATACATAGCTCGACAAATTCTACTGGAACAAAGTACCGGTCTCCGTCAGACAGACAAGCCCTCTGTTTGAGTTCAAATAAAATGATTTTAAAGGACATTATCTTGAAACTCAGGTTTCTGATTAAGAGTAATATAAGTATACACACCGTATCGCAACACACATATTATTAAGTAAACATAGCAAATTTAAATTAGACATTGAACTATCATAAAGGACCGTCCAACAAGCTGTGTGAATAATGCAGTTCGAAATTAACAAGTGTAATTATTTTTTTAAGGAATTAGTGCTCACGCGAAGGAAAGGTGGTTGAGCGCGGCTTGCACCGGCTTAGCTGCACTAATCTGGCAGAACCGCCACAACGTTATCAATGACATCCTCGGGCGCGCTTTCAGACAAGTTGGCTACCGACCGGCGAACTGTAGAGGGACGACAGGCGTCAAACCAGTAGTAGTCTTACCAGCCAAAACTGGGACCATTATCGGTCTCTGGCGTGGCACGTCACTCTCTCTGACACTGACAAAAGAGCTTGGGAAGAAGCTCTTCGAGGCCGCAGCGTAGCCAAAATCAAGATCGGCCATGCTCTTCCGACAGGTGGGGTCGTTAGAACTACAGAAAGGCAACGCCAAGATGATGTTGAGTTGTCGAGCCCGGTGGCGTGGTGGTATGCGTCTGCGCCTCGCGATCCGGAGGAGACACATAGGTGCGCGGGTTCGAACCCCACCGTTGCACATTTGTATTTATGGGGGTCCGTCTATGAAGCAATGCGAAAAGCAGTCCCATGGACGTTAAATCTTGGCTGAGAGTCAGCCCCGAAAGGATTTTTAAGATGATGTTGAGTAGCAATACTCAAGCAATAAGAATACAAACAAATATTGTAAATGATTTATCTATTTTATTAGCACCCGGGCTGGGTAAATCTGTTTATGTGACATGACCGTGTTTCGGGACAACCACCAATCTAGCGTTTTGCTAGTTGTTCTATGGACCGAACCGGCGGGAGTAACTATGACTCTTTTATCCGGACCCCTAAAGATTAGCCAGAAATGGCACGGCTGTCTGGGGCATTGCACAATGATTGCACAAGTTTGATTCACAAGTGGCGCAAGGGGGGCGTAAGGCAGGCTTTTTCATCCGGTAGCCAGATAGATCACCCAATTGGAACGGCTGCGAAGCTGGCGCTCGAGAAAGAGTGTTTCTGCAGTCCCCTTAACCTTGCCAGACTCTCTTATGGTTGCCAAATGCCTCGTCGATGAATCAAACAAGGACGCCCTCGGGGTTCAGAGACGGGAGACATAGTTGCAGGGTTGGACGCCTCCACGTGGCGACCGCTGGTAACGGAAAGATAATCCATGGGGTTCTCCCGCGAGGTTCCAATCCGGCTAAAAGCCAACCCAAAATACGGGAGTACCTATGACTCTCTATCCGGCGTCGGTCCGCTGGTGCGCGACTTCCGCGCGCTGCGGGGACCTTCACGCGCCCACATGAAAGTTGGTCAGACGGTGTTAACTCCCAATAGTAACTCTCCCGAGGCCACTTAATGGCGGTAAGGGGGGCAAGGCATACGATATCAGTTGGATGGCAACGAATTCATATTGTTATTCTGTCGTGGCCCATTCGAGGGTTGTTAAGGCTAGTAAGAATACGGAGGAAATGTGCTGCATATGAAACCCGGGCCGGAGGGTTAATGCCCCGGGAGGTTAGCGCCCCGGAGGTACCGTCTGGGACTCCTGCTGCCTTGGCTTAATAGGCAAAATAAGTAGGAGTTAGCCACATGAACGCAGACCGCCTGTCGAGAGGACCATCTGGCTCCGCTGCTGTCCTTCGCAGCGGTGGGGAATCCCTGCTCTGGAGTGGTCGAGCCACCCTTCGGGCGGGGGGGGGGGGTAGTGTATATTCTGGGGTGTAACGCGGAATCGCGAGCTGATCGCGTCTAATCGATAGGGCGGGGTAGTGTGGTACCTCCATTCCGAACCTCGATCCAGGACTGGGAGGTACAGGAGGCGGAGGAGAGTCTCAGCGACCACCGCTACATCACCTTTCAGATAATGCCGCAAAATAGACATTACCCGCGTCTGCTGGACCGCCGATACTGGCAAATGCGACACATCAATAAGGAACTATTGGTAGACACTTTTAAGAGACGGCTCACTCGCCTCGGCGATACGCCGCTTGACGAGAACGATCGATCATTACAATGGCATCATTACAATGGCATGTCATGCGGCCGGCGGTCCGGCCAGACAAGGAGGTCCAAGGAGAGCCTCCGCTAAACACTGGTGGAGCCCAGAAATCGGGACCGCCCGCGCAGCCTGCGTGCGCGCAAACGGCATCATGACTCGGGCGCGGTCGTGGTTGGCGAAACGCCGTCGACGAGGACAAGATAACCGCCAGCTAGCTAAAGCGGTCAACCGCGCTGATCAACTACAACAGCTGTACCGCACCAAGCGGTTGCGTCTGGGACGGCTAATAGGCAGAGCGAAGGCCGAGTCCTACAAAGCGCTGGTTGAGTCAGTGGAGTCAGACGTCTGGGGCATTCCGTACCGCACGGTGATGGGAAAGCTCCGTAAGCCGCCCCCACCGCTCCCCACAGAGCAAGTACGAAACCGAGTCACCGCCCTCTTCCCCCGGCAGCCAGCCTGCCCCCCCGTCAACATCGAGGTAGACCCTGACCAGATCCCGGAAGTGAACTCCGAGGAAGTGGCACATGCCGCGGAACGCCTCGCAACTGGAAAGGCACCTGGGCCGGACGGGGTCCCCCCAGGGGTCATAAAAATCTTGGCGCAGAACCATCCAGAAACTCTCGCTCGGCTCTTTACACGCTTGCTTTAGGACGGTCGTTTTCCATCCCAGTGGAAGCGCGCTCACCTGACTCTTATACCAAAACCGAACGCAGCAGCGGGATCATCTTCGACCCACCGCCCCATATGCCTACTCAACACAATCAGCAAACTCTTCGAGAATGTGCTGGTCAGACGCCTGAACAAAGAGATCGAGGAGAAAGCCGCTCTGTCGGACAACCAATACGGCTTTCGCAAGAGCCGATCGACCCTCGATGCCATCGAACGAGTGCTCCAGGTAGCCTACACAGAACAACAACGGACACTTAGGACACGCAATTACGTTTTACTTATCCTGCTGGACGTGCAAAACGCGTTTAATACAGCGAATTGGCAAGTAATAATGGACACCCTTGAACAGAGAGGCATATCCCCCTACATGCGACAAATTATTTCCTCGTATCTTGACGCGCGTTCACTTTCGGCCAACGGTGAGGTCCACCCTGTCACGGCGGGCGTCCCGCAGGGCTCAGTGCTCGGGCCGATCCTCTGGAATATAGCATACGACGGAGTCCTGCGGTTAGACGACCTGCCTGACGGGGTGGACATAATCGCCTACGCCGACGATCTGGCGCTGGTGGTCACCGCGAAAACGGAGGCGGTGCTCGAGGCGCGAGCGAACACGGCTCTTTTCAGAATAGAGATGTGGATGGTCGACAATTACCTGGAGCTGGCCCCCCAGAAGACCGAGGTTATCTACCTAACCGGCCGCCGTCGTACTAGGCAAGCATCGTTAGAACTTGCAGGACACCGCCTGACTATCAAACGGGAGGCAAAGTACTTAGGCGTAACGCTGGACACAGGTCTCACCGGCCTGCCACACATCCAGAGCATCATCCAGAAGGTCGCGAAGGTCTCCACTAACCTTGCACGCATCCTTCCTCGCGAGGGGGGCGCAACGCACGCCAAGCGGCTGCTCCTAGCGGCCGTGGCAGAGGCCATCGCTCTGTATGCCGCGCCCATATGGGCTGGTATGGCGCTGCGGACCGCAAAGGCACGGCGCATGATACGAAGCTCCCAAAGAGCGATGGCCATCAGGGTCACGCGGGCCTACCGGACTGTCTCGACGGACGTCCTGTTGGCGCTCGCCTGCCAGATCCCTTGGGACATACTTGCTGAAGAAAGAAGCAAGCGCAAGAAGGAACGGCGACACTTCATGGACCCAAGCACGGGAGCACTCCCTGGTCACATGGGCGGGCACGTGGTCCAACCCACCAGCTGGGGATACCAGAGGGGCCTGGACAAGAAGCCTAATCACAGACCTCATAACCTGGTATAAGCTCAAGGGAGCACTTACATATCACTCCGTGCAAGTGCTCACAGGGCATGGACAATTCCAGTCGTACCTTTTCCGGATAGGCAAGGCGACTACAGATATCTGCGTTCTCTGCACCACAGGTGTACCCGACGACGTGGCGCACACCGTAGAGGACTGCGAGGCCCTTACGGCCTACCGCACGGGCTCCTCCTATGTCCACAAAGGTAGCCCGACCACGACCATCGTGGCCAACATGCTCAAGTCGACAACGGACTGGCACGCCGGGACCCAATACTTAGACGGGCTTATGCGCGAAAAATGTCGCCAGGAAGATCGCCGCAGATCGCGATTCAACACTAGGCCTCTAGTGTTCACTCCCGAGCAGGACCCACTCTCTGCTCGGGACATAGTCGTAGACTAAGGAGAGGGTCGCAGCACGGGACTCCCCTCTTCTGGTCTCGATGTAATGGCTCACAATTCCGAACCAGAAGAGGGTGGGAGAGGTGGTTTTTAGTGGGTAGAACGAGCGGATTGGATCGAGTATTATACTCTTCCCCGGCGTTTAGTCCCACACTACCCTTCATTAATATCGGAGGGTGTGCGTAAAGCATTTTCCACCTCTACAAAAAAAAAAAAAAAAAGATCCTTTAGCAGCGACCGCTCGAAGGCGAACCTTTGTGGAGTCGTCGATCCCGCAAGTAAACCGTGATACACTTTGTCGTATACGAATGTGCTCCAATCACATTGGCTCAAATGATTATCCGAAGCGCCCCTACAAACTGTCTTTAGCTTCTCGTACAGGCGTCTTTTGAGTTCCTTGTACTAAAAAATGCCGGCGTCGTCTAACAATGCAATGGCATTATTTTCAGATCGTAAAAAGAAGAAAACTATTGCTGGCCCAGAAGAGACGAGCGGATACGAGATTTCCAGACTCCCCCTTTTGGGATCGGTAGTTGCTCCTATTTTTAAGCGAAATATGTCAGTGATAGATTATGAAGAGTCTTAAGGACGTTTATAGTCAACTCGTTCAATTGACGCGGAAAGTCCAACCGCCCTGCTAGATCAGATAATATTATATATAGTATACAGCTTTCTGTTCATAGTTGTCTCGTTTTAAAGCACGGCTCCTCTGAGCTAAGCTACCTACTTAATGGATCAACACTGCTAGCGGCCAATGTCACGCGGGATCTTAGAGTCTTAATCTCGACGGGTGTTAACGTCTCCGCATATATGAAAGAATTAGTCAAAGCAGCCTCCATATTTATAAATGTGTTGTTTTGCTGGGACATCCTAGGTGTATCTTCCGAATTCTATGTGTATCTTCCGAAGGTGTGGTTTCATTTGCACAAATCTTATAAATCTTTGATTGCGTTTTACCAGCTTTTCTACGGTTAACCCGTATGGCAGCCACATTCGTATAAATACATAGGTATCAATAAAGGTGTGCAAAGAAGATTCCTAAAATAATTTACAGAAGATGTGACCTTAGAACGACATTGTCTTACCGCCCCTGGGCGACGGCTTAATATGTGGGTGCGAGCCTTATTGATCACTTTTTCGAAGTGCGGTTAAACAATCGCAGAAGCCAAATCATGTATGTGGCCAGATGCGTTGCAGAACATACCGCCATATAAAAAAAATATGCTTCTTCTAGATGTCATTCAACGTTGATTAGCGCAGAGCAAATAATTGTTGTGAGGAAAATTAGAAAATAACGCAATGCCGTGATGTCTCACTTTAAACATTTTACGTTCAGTCACCTACGAATGTGCAATTGTAATAACCAATACATACTTTATGGAGCCATTTTATCCTACAAACCAACAGGTTAATTCATGATTGCTAAGTAAATAAGGTTTACCTGTGAAAATGTTAAAACTCAGTGCATACATACAGCTAGGATTTTGTCTTGCTTTATCCAGTGTATCACTCATGTTAGTCTTTGTATCCCACGAGACGGGTTATTAAGTTACAAAAACTGTCAAAAGTGCTACTCATTATACACGTTCGGTATCTAACGAACGGTTCTAAAAGTGCTGGATATTCCGGGGATCGGATTTTTAATCAACCTAACAGGGTCTTGAAGTTATTTGTCGATTTGCACATAATGTTTGTCGCTTGTGTCACACAAAACACAGGGTAATAAATCTATTATAAATATGCTATATATATACATTATAAACAACATACACTATAAACATGTATTTTATTACAATGATCTATATATATACATACCATACATATAGTGCAATAAATAAATGATGATATATATACATTGTATATATATGTGTACATATATATACAAATTTGTTTTTCTGATTTTATAGCGTTTACTTGGAGCTAGTCTGAAACAAGCTCTCGTCTGCTGGCAATACCAAGGATGGCGGAAGAATGCATATCTGATATGTGGAGCAGACCCAATCAATATTTGTATCAACTTAAATAGAGAACATTCGCTCTCTCTCTCTATCTCCCTTTCGCTCTCTATTTCTCAATATATGTACAAAGATAGTACCGACTCCTGCAAGGTCCCTGAGTACGTGTTCTAGCTTTGTATTTGACGTCGCTTTAGTCAAAACTACGGGGCCTCAAATGATGCCATTGGAAAGTAATTTACGTTGCCCTACCTAACTAATACTTAACGATTTTGATATGGCAGGCATGCGATTACAGTTTTTTTAATATATAGACTCACGACGCCGAAATCGAAATGCGTTTTAGCATAGAATTACGAATTGCTAACGGTATGTTCTGGCGGCCGTTTTCCGCGATCTGAAAAGTAACGTATTTGAAGTCACGTGCTGTCTAGTAAGTAAATTCGCAGATTGCAGAAGTAGGACATACGGCCGACATGTGAATGCTTCCAAGACATGCTCAGTGCAACATCCAAGCGGCAACTGATTTAGTACCCTGTTTGATTCATTTTTAGACCGTCAACGAGGTATTTCGCCCAAGAATATATTTTTTCCACAGAGGTTGCGACTTGGATCTCGTCCAATACTGCTAACTTTTTACATTTAATAGCAAATTCAGCATTTGCTTCGATGCTCACTCAATTAAAGGAGATTGTCGCTAACAGTTTGCAATATGTGTGCAGGTGTTCGAAACCACCCAGTGAAGATGTGATCAAATTCGATCGTTTCTGTAGTGCTTAATGCCTACCGGTTGGCTTACTAGCCCCTGATGCAGTTTTCGTAATCTTCGTCCTTTTCAATTTGCCTTTCAGCTGTCCTGTCTCAGAAGCTGTCGGAGCAATTGGAGCTACCGCTTTGAGTAAATGCATGCATGCATCAGTTGGGTTTTAAACTTGTGTTACCTAATGCGTGAATAGCAGACGTACGTTCAGGGACGCAACCAGTGGTTGAACTACAGGCTGCGTCTGTGGCTCAGTGGTAGAATACTCGCCTTGGTAAATAAAAGTTGATTGCTTTACAGTGCATCTGACGCCGGATAGATGCATTGTGAAAGCAATCAGTTCAGTTCAGTTCAGTTCAGTTTTATTAGTTTCAAACACACGTTCCTTACAGAACATCCGTGTTTCATACATTGTTTTACTTGTCATTCCAGTTATCTATATGTCATTAGTACTATTTGGTAATCAGTTTAGTCTGTATATAAAAAAATATAATAATAATAATAATAATAATAATAATAATAATAATAATAATAATAATGACCTGCATATCATTGAAGAGTCTTATCGATCAAAGCATTGCTCATTGTGTAATTTTTGGTGCCATCTTTCCTTGAATAACTTAAGTGATGTACATTCCCGTAATTCATTATCGAGTGTGTTCCATAATTTGGCCATGGCCATATCAGGCGATTTAAGTCTATAGTTACGATAAGTATTGGGTATTCTAAGAGGTGGGCTGTTGCGATTTCTGTTGGTGTTGAATGTAAAATAAAAAGATAAATCTGGAGGCAACATGCCACGGAAGTTTTTAAACGCAAGAATGCCTAATTCAAATTTGTAAAGTGATGCTATATTGAGCAGTTTGTGAATAGCATAAAGATGAAATACACTTTCATCCCTTCTGTAGCCAAAAATGGCTCTTAACGCGTTATTCTGTGCAACCTGTAGTTTATGTGTAAGTGTTGAAAGCGTTGACCCAAACAGTGGCAAGCAATATGTTATATAACAGAGGAATAATGATTTGTATACAATCAACATCACATCAGGGGATACGCCAACATTGCTTAATTTACTTAATTGAGGCACAATCTGTTCGAGTTTGGTACTTAAGGTATTTATGTGATTTCTGTACGTCAGTGAGGGATCAAGGGTTACACCCAAGCATTTGTATTCGAATGCTTGTTTTATATTAGTATTATCGAATCTAATTGCTATTTGTGGATTGGAATCCACAAAACATTGCGACCGTTTGATCTATTTTTAGAATATTACGGCTGGCTAATATACATATATGTGTGACCATATGTGCACGTAAGATTGAGCATCGCGTGTTTACTATACTTGATTTATTTTTCTACTTTTATCGACTTTTAGAGAGAGGTTATCCTCATGGTTCAGGAGCAACGGTCTTTACATGAATTGGAACAAAACAGGTGTAATGCAATTCTGTCAGTCTGTCTGCCAGCCTGCCCCCCCGTCAACATCGAGGTAGACCCTGACCAGATCCCGGAAGTGAACTCCGAGGAAGTGGCACATGCCGCGGAACGCCTCGCAACTGGAAAGGCACCTGGGCCGGACGGGGTTTCCCCAGGGGTCATAAAAATCTTGGCGCAGAACCATCCAGAAACTCTCGCTCGGCTCTTTACACGCTTGCTTCAGGACGGTCGTTTTCCATCCCAGTGGAAGCGCGCTCACCTGACTCTTATACCGAAACCGAACGCAGCAGCGGGATCATCTTCGACCCACCGCCCCATATGCCTACTCAACACAATCAGCAAACTCTTCGAGAATGTGCTGGTCAGACGCCTGAACAAAGAGATCGAGGAGAAAGCCGCTCTGTCGGACAACCAATACGGCTTTCGCAAGAGCCGATCGACCCTCGATGCCGTCGAACGAGTGCTCCAGGTAGCCTACACAGAACAACAACGGACACTTAGGACACGCAATTACGTTTTACTTATCCTGCTGGACGTGCAAAACGCGTTTAACACAGCGAATTGGCAAGTAATAATGGACACCCTTAAACAGAGAGGCATATCCCCCTACATGCGACGGATTATTTCCTCGTATCTTGACGCGCGTTCACTTTCGGCCAACGGTGAGGTCCACCCTGTCACGGCGGGCGTCCCGCAGGGCTCAGTGCTCGGGCCGATCCTCTGGAATATAGCATACGACGGAGTCCTTCGGTTAGACGACCTGCCTGACGGGGTGGACATAATCGCCTACGCCGACGATCTGGCGCTGGTGGTCACCGCGAAAACGGAGGCGGTGCTCGAGGCGCGAGCGAACACGGCTCTTTTCAGAATAGAGAAGTGGATGGTCGACAATTACCTGGAGCTGGCCCCCCAGAAGACCGAGGTTATCTACCTAACCGGCCGCCGTCGTACTAGGCAAGCATCGTTAGAACTTGCAGGACACCGCCTGACTATCAAACGGGAGGCAAAGTACTTAGGCGTAACGCTGGACACAGGTCTCACCGGCCTGCCACACATCCAGAGCATCATCCAGAAGGTCGCGAAGGTCTCCACTAACCTTGCACGCATCCTTCCTCGCGAGGCGGGCGCAACGCACGCCAAGCGGCTGCTCCTAGCGGCCGTGGCAGAGGCCATCGCTCTGTATGCCGCGCCCATATGGGCTGGTATGGCGCTGCGGACCGCAAAGGCACGGCGCATGATACGAAGCTCCCAAAGAGCGATGGCCATCAGGGTCACGCGGGCCTACCGGACTGTCTCGACGGACGTCCTGTTGGCGCTCGCCTGCCAGATCCCTTGGGACATACTTGCTGAAGAAAGAAGCAAGCGCAAGAAGGACGGCGACACTTCATGGACCCAAGCACGGGAGCACTCCCTGGTCACATGGGCGGGCACGTGGTTCAACCCACCAGCTGGGGATACCAGAGGGGCCTGGACAAGAAGCCTAATCACAGACCTCATAACCTGGTATAAGCTCAAGGGAGCACTTACATATCACTCCGTGCAAGTGCTCACAGGGCATGGACAATTCCAGTCGTACCTTTTCCGGATAGGCAAGGCGACTACAGATATCTGCGTTCTCTGCACCACAGGTGCACCCGACGACGTGGCGCACACCGTAGAGGACTGCGAGGCCCTTACGGCCTACCGCACGGGCTCCTCCTATGTCCACAAAGGTAGCCCGACCACGACCATCGTGGCCAACATGCTCAAGTCGACAACGGACTGGCACGCCGGGACCCAATACTTAGACGGGCTTATGCGCGAAAAATGTCGCCAGGAAGATCGCCGCAGATCGCGATTCAACACTAGGCCTCTAGTGTTCACTCCCGAGCAGGACCCACTCTCTGCTCGGGACATAGTCGTAGACTAAGGAGAGGGTCGCAGCACGGGACTCCCCTCTTCTGGTCTCGATGTAATGGCTCACAATTCCGAACCAGAAGAGGGTGGGAGAGGTGGTTTTTAGTGGGTAGAACGAGCGAATTGGATCGAGTATTATACTCTTCCCCGGCGTTTAGTCCCACACTACCCTTCATTAATATCGGAGGGTGTGCGTAAAGCATTTTCCACCTCTACAAAAAAACAAAAAAAAAGATCCTTTAGCAGCGACCGCTCGAAGGCGAACCTTTGTGGAGTCGTCGATCCCGCAAGTAAACCGTGATACACTTTGTCGTATACGAATGTGCTCCAATCACATTGGCTCAAATGATTATCCGAAGCGCCCCTACAAACTGTCTTTAGCTTCTCGTACAGGCGTCTTTTGAGTTCCTTGTACTAAAAAATGCCGGCGTCGTCTAACAATGCAATGGCATTATTTCAGATCGTAAAAAGAAGAAAACTATTGCTGGCCCAGAAGAGACGAGCGGATACGAGATTTCCAGACTCCCCCTTTTGGGATCGGTAGTTGCTCCTATTTTTAAGCGAAATATGTCAGTGATAGATTATGAAGAGTCTTAAGGACGTTTATAGTCAACTCGTTCAATTGACGCGGAAAGTCCAACCGCCCTGCTAGATCAGATAATATTATATATAGTATACAGCTTTCTGTTCATAGTTGTCTCGTTTTAAAGCACGGCTCCTCTGAGCTAAGCTACCTACTTAATGGATCAACACTGCTAGCGGCCAATGTCACGCGGGATCTTAGAGTCTTAATCTCGACGGGTGTTAACGTCTCCGCATATATGAAAGAATTAGTCAAAGCAGCCTCCATATTTATAAATGTGTTGTTTTGCTGGGACATCCTAGGTGTATCTTCCGAATTCTATGTGTATCTTCCGAAGGTGTGGTTTCATTTGCACAAATCTTATAAATCTTTGATTGCGTTTTACCAGCTTTTCTACGGTTAACCCGTATGGCAGCCACATTCGTATAAATACATAGGTATCAATAAAGGTGTGCAAAGAAGATTCCTAAAATAATTTACAGAAGATGTGACCTTAGAACGACATTGTCTTACCGCCCCTGGGCGACGGCTTAATATGTGGGTGCGAGCCTTATTGATCACTTTTTCGAAGTGCGGTTAAACAATCGCAGAAGCCAAATCATGTATGTGGCCAGATGCGTTGCAGAACATACCGCCATATAAAAAAAATATGCTTCTTCTAGATGTCATTCAACGTTGATTAGCGCAGAGCAAATAATTGTTGTGAGGAAAATTAGAAAATAACGCAATGCCGTGATGTCTCACTTTAAACATTTTACGTTCAGTCACCTACGAATGTGCAATTGTAATAACCAATACATACTTTATGGAGCCATTTTATCCTACAAACCAACAGGTTAATTCATGATTGCTAAGTAAATAAGGTTTACCTGTGAAAATGTTAAAACTCAGTGCATACATACAGCTAGGATTTTGTCTTGCTTTATCCAGTGTATCACTCATGTTAGTCTTTGTATCCCACGAGACGGGTTATTAAGTTACAAAAACTGTCAAAAGTGCTACTCATTATACACGTTCGGTATCTAACGAACGGTTCTAAAAGTGCTGGATATTCCGGGGATCGGATTTTTAATCAACCTAACAGGGTCTTGAAGTTATTTGTCGATTTGCACATAATGTTTGTCGCTTGTGTCACACAAAACACAGGGTAATAAATCTATTATAAATATGCTATATATACATTATAAACAACATACACTATAAACATGTATTTTATTACAATGATCTATATATATACATACCATACATATAGTGCAATAAAAAATGATGATATATATACATTGTATATATATGTGTACATATATATACAAATTTGTTTTTCTGATTTTATAGCGTTTACTTGGAGCTAGTCTGAAACAAGCTCTCGTCTGCTGGCAATACCAAGGATGGCGGAAGAATGCATATCTGATATGTGGAGCAGACCCAATCAATATTTGTATCAACTTAAATAGAGAACATTCGCTCTCTCTCTCTATCTCCCTTTCGCTCTCTATTTCTCAATATATGTACAAAGATAGTACCGACTCCTGCAAGGTCCCTGAGTACGTGTTCTAGCTTTGTATTTGACGTCGCTTTAGTCAAAACTACGGGGCCTCAAATGATGCCATTGGAAAGTAATTTACGTTGCCCTACCTAACTAATACTTAACGATTTTGATATGGCAGACATGCGATTACAGTTTTTTTAATATATAGACTCACGACGCCGAAATCGAAATGCGTTTTAGCATAGAATTACGAATTGCTAACGGTATGTTCTGGCGGCCGTTTTCCGCGATCTGAAAAGTAACGTATTTGAAGTCACGTGCTGTCTAGTAAGTAAATTCGCAGATTGCAGAAGTAGGACATACGGCCGACATGTGAATGCTTCCAAGACATGCTCAGTGCAACATCCAAGCGGCAACTGATTTAGTACCCTGTTTGATTCATTTTTAGACCGTCAACGAGGTATTTCGCCCAAGAATATATTTTTTCCACAGAGGTTGCGACTTGGATCTCGTCCAATACTGCTAACTTTTTACATTTAATAGCAAATTCAGCATTTGCTTCGACGCTCACTCAATTAAAGGAGATTGTCGCTAACAGTTTGCAATATGTGTGCAGGTGTTCGAAACCACCCAGTGAAGATGTGATCAAATTCGATCGTTTCTGTAGTGCTTAATGCCTACCGGTTGGCTTACTAGCCCCTGATGCAGTTTTCGTAATCTTCGTCCTTTTCAATTTGCCTTTCAGCTGTCCTGTCTCAGAAGCTGTCGGAGCAATTGGAGCTACCGCTTTGAGTAAATGCATGCATGCATCAGTTGGGTTTTAAACTTGTGTTACCTAATGCGTGAATAGCAGACGTACGTTCAGGGACGCAACCAGTGGTTGAACTACAGGCTGCGTCTGTGGCTCAGTGGTAGAATACTCGCCTTGGTAAATAAAAGTTGATTGCTTTACAGTGCATCTGACGCCGGATAGATGCATTGTGAAGCAATCAGTTCAGTTCAGTTCAGTTCAGTTTTATTAGTTTCAAACACACGTTCCTTACAGAACATCCGTGTTTCATACATTGTTTTACTTGTCATTCCAGTTATCTATATGTCATTAGTACTATTTGGTAATCAGTTTAGTCTGTATATAAAAAAAATATAATAATAATAATAATAATAATAATAATAATAATAATAATAATAATAATGACCTGCATATCATTGAAGAGTCTTATCGATCAAAGCATTGCTCATTGTGTAATTTTGGTGCCATCTTTCCTTGAATAACTTAAGTGATGTACATTCCCGTAATTCATTATCGAGTGTGTTCCATAATTTGGCCATGGCCATATCAGGCGATTTAAGTCTATAGTTACGATAAGTATTGGGTATTCTAAGAGGTGGGCTGTTGCGATTTCTGTTGGTGTTGAATGTAAAATAAAAAGATAAATCTGGAGGCAACATGCCACGGAAGTTTTTAAACGCAAGAATGCCTAATTCAAATTTGTAAAGTGATGCTATATTGAGCAGTTTGTGAATAGCATAAAGATGAAATACACTTTCATCCCTTCTGTAGCCAAAAATGGCTCTTAACGCGTTATTCTGTGCAACCTGTAGTTTATGTGTAAGTGTTGAAAGCGTTGACCCAAACAGTGGCAAGCAATATGTTATATAACAGAGGAATAATGATTTGTATACAATCAACATCACATCAGGGGATACGCCAACATTGCTTAATTTACTTAATTGAGGCACAATCTGTTCGAGTTTGGTACTTAAGGTATTTATGTGATTTCTGTACGTCAGTGAGGGATCAAGGGTTACACCCAAGCATTTGTATTCGAATGCTTGTTTTATATTAGTATTATCGAATCTAATTGCTATTTGTGGATTGGAATCCACAAAACATTGCGACCGTTTGATCTATTTTTAGAATATTACGGCTGGCTAATATACATATATGTGTGACCATATGTGCACGTAAGATTGAGCATCGCGTGTTTACTATACTTGATTTATTTTTCTACTTTTATCGACTTTTAGAGAGAGGTTATCCTCATGGTTCAGGAGCAACGGTCCTTTACATGAATTGGAACAAAACAGGTGTAATGCAATTCTGTCAGTCTGTCTGCCAGCCTGCCCCCCCGTCAACATCGAGGTAGACCCTGACCAGATCCCGGAAGTGAACTCCGAGGAAGTGGCACATGCCGCGGAACGCCTCGCAACTGGAAAGGCACCTGGGCCGGACGGGGTTTCCCCAGGGGTCATAAAAATCTTGGCGCAGAACCATCCAGAAACTCTCGCTCGGCTCTTTACACGCTTGCTTCAGGACGGTCGTTTTTCCATCCCAGTGGAAGCGCGCTCACCTGACTCTTATACCGAAACCGAACGCAGCAGCGGGATCATCTTCGACCCACCGCCCCATATGCCTACTCAACACAATCAGCAAACTCTTCGAGAATGTGCTGGTCAGACGCCTGAACAAAGAGATCGAGGAGAAAGCCGCTCTGTCGGACAACCAATACGGCTTTCGCAAGAGCCGATCGACCCTCGATGCCGTCGAACGAGTGCTCCAGGTAGCCTACACAGAACAACAACGGACACTTAGGACACGCAATTACGTTTTACTTATCCTGCTGGACGTGCAAAACGCGTTAACACAGCGAATTGGCAAGTAATAATGGACACCCTTAAACAGAGAGGCATATCCCCCTACATGCGACGGATTATTTCCTCGTATCTTGACGCGCGTTCACTTTCGGCCAACGGTGAGGTCCACCCTGTCACGGCGGGCGTCCCGCAGGGCTCAGTGCTCGGGCCGATCCTCTGGAATATAGCATACGACGGAGTCCTGCGGTTAGACGACCTGCCTGACGGGGTGGACATAATCGCCTACGCCCGACGATCTGGCGCTGGTGGTCACCGCGAAAACGGAGGCGGTGCTCGAGGCGCGAGCGAACACGGCTCTTTTCAGAATAGAGAAGTGGATGGTCGACAATTACCTGGAGCTGGCCCCCAGAAGACCGAGGTTATCTACCTAACCGGCCGCCGTCGTACTAGGCAAGCATCGTTAGAACTTGCAGGACACCGCCTGACTATCAAACGGGAGGCAAAGTACTTAGGCGTAACGCTGGACACAGGTCTCACCGGCCTGCCACACATCCAGAGCATCATCCAGAAGGTCGCGAAGGTCTCCACTAACCTTGCACGCATCCTTCCTCGCGAGGCGGGCGCAACGCACGCCAAGCGGCTGCTCCTAGCGGCCGTGGCAGAGGCCATCGCTCTGTATGCCGCGCCCATATGGGCTGGTATGGCGCTGCGGACCGCAAAGGCACGGCGCATGATACGAAGCTCCCAAAGAGCGATGGCCATCAGGGTCACGCGGGCCTACCGGACTGTCTCGACGGACGTCCTGTTGGCGCTCGCCTGCCAGATCCCTTGGGACATACTTGCTGAAGAAAGAAGCAAGCGCAAGAAGGACGGCGACACTTCATGGACCCAAGCACGGGAGCACTCCCTGGTCACATGGGCGGGCACGTGGTTCAACCCACCAGCTGGGGATACCAGAGGGGCCTGGACAAGAAGCCTAATCACAGACCTCATAACCTGGTATAAGCTCAAGGGAGCACTTACATATCACTCCGTGCAAGTGCTCACAGGGCATGGACAATTCCAGTCGTACCTTTTCCGGATAGGCAAGGCGACTACAGATATCTGCGTTCTCTGCACCACAGGTGCACCCGACGACGTGGCGCACACCGTAGAGGACTGCGAGGCCCTTACGGCCTACCGCACGGGCTCCTCCTATGTCCACAAAGGTAGCCCGACCACGACCATCGTGGCCAACATGCTCAAGTCGACAACGGACTGGCACGCCGGGACCCAATACTTAGACGGGCTTATGCGCGAAAAATGTCGCCAGGAAGATCGCCGCAGATCGCGATTCAACACTAGGCCTCTAGTGTTCACTCCCGAGCAGGACCCACTCTCTGCTCGGGACATAGTCGTAGACTAAGGAGAGGGTCGCAGCACGGGACTTCCCCTCTTCTGGTCTCGATGTAATGGCTCACAATTCCGAACCAGAAGAGGGTGGGAGAGGTGGTTTTTAGTGGGTAGAACGAGCGAATTGGATCGAGTATTATACTCTTCCCCGGCGTTTAGTCCCACACTACCCTTCATTAATATCGGAGGGTGTGCGTAAAGCATTTTCCACCTCTACAAAAAACAAAAAAAAAGATCCTTTAGCAGCGACCGCTCGAAGGCGAACCTTTGTGGAGTCGTCGATCCCGCAAGTAAACCGTGATACACTTTGTCGTATACGAATGTGCTCCAATCACATTGGCTCAAATGATTATCCGAAGCGCCCCTACAAACTGTCTTTAGCTTCTCGTACAGGCGTCTTTTGAGTTCCTTGTACTAGAAAATGCCGGCGTCGTCTAACATTGCAATGGCATTATTTCAGATCGTAAAAAGAAGAAAACTATTGCTGGCCCAGAAGAGACGAGCGGATACGAGATTTCCAGACTCCCCCTTTGGGATCGGTAGTTGCTCCTATTTTTAAGCGAAATATGTCAGTGATAGATTATGAAAGTCTTAAGGACGTTTATAGTCAACTCGTTCAATTGACGCGGAAAGTCCAACCGCCCTGCTAGATCAGAATATTATATATAGTATACAGCTTTCTGTTCATAGTTGTCTCGTTTTAAAGCACGGCTCCTCTGAGCTAAGCTACCTACTTAATGGATCAACACTGTTAGCGGCCAATGTCACGCGGGATCTTAGAGTCTTAATCTCGACGGGTGTTAACGTCTCCGCATATATAAAGAATTAGTCAAAGCAGCCTCCATATTATAATGTGTTGTTTTGCTGGGACATCCTAGGTGTATCTTCCGAATTCTATGTGTATCTTCCGAAGGTGTGGTTTCATTTGCACAAATCTTATAAATCTTTGATTGCGTTTTACCAGCTTTTCTACGGTTAACCCGTATGGCAGCCACATTCGTATAAATACATAGGTATCAATAAAGGTGTGCAAAGAAGATTCCTAAAATAATTTACAGAAGATGTGACCTTAGAACGACATGTCTTACCGCCCCTGGGCGACGGCTTAATATGTGGGTGCGAGCCTTATTGATCACTTTTTCGAAGTGCGGTTAAACATCGCAGAAGCCAAATCATGTATGTGGCCAGATGCGTTGCAGAACATACCGCCATATAAAAAAAATATGCTTCTTCTAGATGTCATTCAACGTTGATTAGCGCAGAGCAAATAATTGTTGTGAGGAAAATTAGAAAATAACGCAATGCCGTGATGTCTCACTTTAAACATTTTACGTTCAGCCTACGAATGTGCAATTGTAATAACCAATACATACTTTATGGAGCCATTTTATCCTACAAACCAACAGGTTAATTCATGATTGCTAAGTAAATAAGGTTTACCTGTGAAAATGTTAAAACTCAGTGCATACATACAGCTAGGATTTTGTCTTGCTTTATCCAGTGTATCACTCATGTTAGTCTTTGTATCCCACGAGACGGGTTATTAAGTTACAAAAACTGTCAAAAGTGCTACTCTATACACGTTCGGTATCTAACGAACGGTTCTAAAAGTGCTGGATATTCCGGGGATCGGATTTTTAATCAACCTAACAGGGTCTTGAAGTTATTTGTCGATTTGCACATAATGTTTGTCGCTTGTGTCACACAAAACACAGGGTAATAAATCTATTATAAATATGCTATATATATACCATTATAAACAACATACACTATAAACATGTGTTTTATTACAATGATCTATATATATACATACCATACATATAGTGCAATAAATAAATGATGATATATATACATTGTATATATATGTGTACATATATATACAAATTTGTTTTTCTGATTTTATAGCGTTTACTTGGAGCTAGTCTGAACAAGCTCTCGTCTGCTGGCATCCAAGGATGGCGGAAGAATGCATATCTGATATGAGGAGCAGACCCAATCAATATTTGTATCAACTTAAATAGAGAACATTCGCTCTCTCTCTCTATCTCCCTTTCGCTCTCTATTTCTCAATATATGTACAAAGA
>QVRM01006027.1:0-50004 GCA_003439945.1 Dermanyssus gallinae
AATAATAATAATAATAATAATAATAATCGCTTACACTACAAGCAAACATTACTCTTTTTATTGCACCAATATCACCAAGGCAGCGCCATCAATTTGTGTAATCTCCTCGTCAATGCAGGCTAGTTGGGAACCTGTGCTGTACATAATAATAATAATAATAATTATTATTATTATTATTATTTTTACAAGTTTATTTCACCAGAAAATTGGTAGATATTACCTAAAATTCATGTCGGCTGATAACGTCTTTCACCACTGCATGCGCCGAACCAGCTTCTATTTCTTTGTATTGCAGTATGTGGTATCGGTTAATATTACATGTGCCACAATATTTACATACACAGTATTCAATTTCAAAGCAATACCCTTTTTTGGCATGTATATTGGTAGTAGCCATGCCAGGTAAGTCTACATAGTACGCGTCTGTTAACTTGGATTCCCTGCTTCCAACGGTCTGTCAAGAATGCAGGACCGTCGGTGAACCTCTCTATGGCAAAGCTCAAATACTTAATTAAAATAATAATTTCTCTGTAGGCGCGATATTGCTTTACGACCAGTGCGCTGAAATCGTATTTGTCCAGGATAAGATCTTCCGTAAAGCTTCGCTCTTGGCATAGTTCCAGCGCCATGGTTGTCGATGCGTTACGCGGTAGTCCGAGCATATACTTCACAAAATTAGCTTTTATTTTGTCTATTTCTTTCATGTTGTCTAAGGTTAAGTTTGGTGCAATAGCCCGAAAACAGTAAGTTATAATTGGTGCTATTTTTACCTTAAAAAGGTTCATTCCAGTCTTAATGTCTTTTTGTGTAAGATCTCCGAGTAGCGTCACGGCCGATACTGCTTTTGCACGCTTGTTCTCTAATAATAATAATAATAACACTTCAGCACGTCGACATTATTTCATCAAAGATAATTAACTTGACTCTGACACACTGCCTTAGGCGCATCAGTATAGCCCAGGGCACCAGTATAGAATTCCGCTCCAGCGTCTGGCAATTCATGGGGCTGCTCAAATTAGTTTTGCCAGAACACAGAGCACAGAACGCAACACCGCTCAACAAACTAGAGTTCAAAAGGCACACGTGTTCTTCGTTTCTCGTTGTCGAATCGCGCGAGCGTCGTTTTGGCAATCTCATGTCGTTCTATGCTCAACGTTGTTCTTACAATTTTTGCTAACGTGTTTTTTTTTTTAATTTATTTCGTTACATCGTTGTCAGTCGTTCTATCGCTGATCGTTATTCTGATCGTTCGTTGCCTGTTAGTTGCCCTGTCATAATTGTGCTGCCGTTTCTTCTTGCCGCTGTTATTGGCTACCGGTGCAAGAGAATATACATTTGCTCTATCCAGTATCGATATTCAACGTGAGATGCTTAGGCTAAGGGCATCTGCCGGCGTTAGCCAGCTAACCGGTAGGTATGGTATATTACCACCGATCGACAAACATCTAATCAGACTTACCAGAGGAGAAATAGAAGATTTGACCACAACCCGCTTTGAACGCTTGGAATCCGATTCTCTCGCCCCAGCCGGATAATGTAAATGCAGTCCTTGTGTTGTTCAGTTAGGTGTTAAGAACGGTACGTAGCACGACACGTATACTGTACACTTCATTGTAGGCTACTGCCACAAGCAGCGATGAGCCAGTTGATGAGTGTCTTCTCCTCAGTGATTTAGCACCCTAAGCTTAAGTTGCACTAAGCTTATCGTTGATGTTGACCGCAGGCACCAATATGAGAGCAGAGAGAACACCGTCATACAAACAGTCACATGTATCGCTCAGATCACTTGTTAAAATCCCTCTTTTCTTTGCGTTAGGTCTGCAGAGATCAGTCAGATCTCTGCACACTGGCGTAGCAATGAAACTGATCAAGAGCGGGGCAGGAAACACACAAATATCTATAGTGGCATTTAAGGGGCATAGGATGAAAAGCCCAACGACAGGCTGAAGTCAACGCAACTAGCCGTCTCTGTGGCTTGCTCAATACTGCATGAGACGCAAAGTTCTACATAGCTGCACGTCGACACTCTACCTTAGAGTCAAGTTTGCGGGGATGGTTATTGCGTTCGGCGACAACGCCGTTCTGCCGGTCAAGGTTGTTGCAGTTGAAAGTGACGCTACATATATATATATATATATATATATATATATATATATATATATATATATATATATATATATATATATATATATATATATACATATATAAAAGACGACAGTTGTGGTGATACGCCAAAGCAAGTTATTGTCAGTGTGCTCGTCTAGGAGCGTAGTCTATCAAGCAATTGCTGACAGTAAAATGACCGTTACTACGGTATAACGAGCTCTACGTTATGTTCGTAGATTGCTGGACAGCTGTCATTCGTCGTAGATAAGATAGGTAAGCCGTCAGTTGTTTTCTCACGGCGAGATTCCTACGTAGCCGACAACAGAGGCAGCCCTACATACTGATTACGGGATGGAGCACAAAGCCCTTTTCACGTCCGCCTCCCGGACTCGTCAGTTACTCTGTTTGTCAAATCACACAAATACCTTGAGCTGCATTTGCTAGCAAAGAGAGAAGAAAATTGACAGCTAGGTCGACTGGACCAACGTTAACTCATATGTGTGTTGTTTACATTCTGGCAGTGACCAATAAGTTGGTACTACTGTACTAAATATGTTTACATAACGCTGAAAAAAGGTTGTTATGCACCGTCTTCTTGCTAAGACTTGTACGATTTTTTATTTTCATAACCCATTATAGTCCGCTCTGACGTTCACATTTTCCGATCCGAAAGCCGCTAAGTTTAACTGAACAGTAAAATGTCCTGAATTTAGATCAACGCTCCTTGAAGAGAATACTTCTCTGACACCCAACAAAATAAGTTGAAAACCGTTTTGCTAACACTCTCTATAAAACCTATCTATCAATCCATCTAGTTTCCTTTACGAGGGTACTAGAAAAGCTTTACTACGTTTTTTACGTACAGGCAGTGTCACACGGCTCATAAGTTTAGGTGCAGAATTTTTTGACTTCGACAAACTGCGTTTTTCGTAAGGTGGCTAACCTTAGGAGCCAATGACACTCCGTCGAATCAAGGCTACTGAGTGAGAAAAAGAGTGATCAAGCCAGACACAAGACCCGTATGTAGCAGAACACGCATGAGATGGCCAGCGAAGCGGGACGTCGATGCAGGAATGCGAAGCAAAAGTTGTAAAGTGAACGCCGGGAGAGAATTAGCTGAAAAAGGGGCTCACAAGAATAGGACGATTCGGCTTGGATAATATTGGCGTTAGACAATGACGATTGTTATTAGTGAATCGAATACTCCGCCCGTGAGTGATGGCTAAAGTAAAAAAGTAAAGTTCGCATGCTCACTGGTATGAGTGTGATGGTGTAAACGTTACCTTCAGTCCAAACGCCCTGCACCCAAAGATTTCGCATTTTCATTTTGAAACAAGACCGCTACGAAGTAACATGCTTAATGAGTATAGATAGGAGGTGCTGTCAAACAGAAGTAGTTCAGGTTTTTGGAAACAATAAGCTGCGGCATAGGTTTATCAACTTCGTGCAGATTGTCTGATGCAATGCAACAGACATTTAAAAATGCAGCATGTACGAAAACCCGGCTCGAGCCCAGTTATAGCGTATTTCCAGACTACAGCTGTGTAGCCGCATAATATGTTCTAAGCGGGCCAGATAATTGAGGCTAACCGCATTCGCTGTTGTGATATGGGTAGCATTATTTACGACACATTTTGCAGTTGCAGCTTTTTGTTTGTTTTAGAAACGTCACCGTGTCTACAGAGGTGATCTCAGCCTTAACGTCTTATACGAACCGGGTCAGAAATCTTGAAGCTTAGGCGCATTCCATACTTGCATGACCTTTGCTAACATGCTGTACGCAAATCAAAATACGCTCACCTGAAGACCGTAACAAGGTACGTGATCCTAAATAAACGGGACCGTTTTCTCGGGAACCTACATCATTTGATTGTTTCAATAGCATAGTGTGCTAAGCACTTTTTAAGGAATGTTGTCTTAATCTAATTTCAGTCTGCCATCTGCTTTTTTGTTAAGTCTCGTTATATCAGCTCAGTCCCCTAAGAAGCCACTGCCACTATTCTGAGATCAAACAGCGCTATTGCCGTTTTAATCGAGAGGTTGGTTATTGATACTGCCAAGTTGAGCCCTGGTGTCTTTCAAATAACCTTCTCTATTTTGAAATTTTAAAATCTTGGCTAGGCAATTGCGGATCAACTGCAAAATGTCAAGCTTGGTAATAGCAGTCCGTATATAAGTATTTGCCTTTACTAGATTGCTTGGAGAATGCTGGCGATTAAAGTTAGTGTACTAGGTCTTACACCTGCTTTGGCGAGCTTCTAGAGTACATCATTGCCTAGAACAGTGTCAAGAGCAAGCTGACTTCATATATACAAATAAGACATGTAGAACCTTGTTGAAGTGTTTTTCGGTGGCAACCTATTTCATCCAGGCCATATGAGAGCATCTCAGTCTATCACAGCTAGGTAAGCTAGATAAGGTAAAGCCCACGTTTTTGAAGCTAACCATTGGATTACCACGAAACGCGAAAAACCGGCTAGCTTACTTCATGGCTTCTCCTCAACCGCAGATCCGGTTACTAGATTTAGTCACCAAGAGACCCCTAGTCTTCTTCAGTTTAGAGAAAATTTCATAAATATGGTCCAAGCAGTTCCGGAACGTTTTTTCAAATCATCAGCAATAGTTAAACAGAACTGGCAGAGACCACTTCAACCCAACCGATACCAAGTGACCCGCTATTCGCTATATGGGTTTCACCACAAACTCGGTTTGCCGTTTTTGCGATCAGCTGTGTCCTATCTACCCTCTTGATACCCTTCATAGAGCTATTTCTCATCTCGAAGCATGTGTATATATATTTGCAGGGATCCAATTGCCACATTCCAACCGTTGTTGTTTAATTACATTGAATACATGGAATTTGAATTATATATATATATATATATATATATATATATATATATATATATATATATATATATATATATATATATATATATATATATATATATATATAAATATAAATATACCATACCTATGATGCAATAAAATGCGCTATGAGATGTGATTCCAGTAATAAACACCGAACAATGTGATTTATAACCTTTTTACTCGGCAAATCAACATGATCAGTCAACACAGCCAATTGATTCGGTTCACCAAACGCATCGGATTCAAGAGGCAATACGACGTATAAACATTAAGCTCCGCAACCTGTTCTTGCAACGTTTCTTTCAGCCAGTGTGACTGCGTGATCAATATAGAATCTTCAGAGGCTTTGACTGTGTGTGTATATATATTTTCTTATGGATATGTCTGCGTCTGATCTAAGTATTTCAGTGGCAAATAACCCACGCAACATTTCTCATTAAAATGACTTGGTTCTCTTTTCTGAGTATGGAATCTATTTATTTTTCTGCGGTCTTAAAGCAAAGAGTAGCCATACGCTTTCTGCGGTCTTAAAGCAAAGAGTAGCCAAAATATCCAACATTTTATTTGATATTTAAATATTTTGCGTTATTTTTAGCAGAACCACTGAAATCTATTTTTGAAAGATCTTATAAAAGGCCGATTTGCCTGACCTTTTTGAGCCTAATAGTAGCTTTAGTCTTATTGCTGCTGTCCACAAAAAAGACTTGAAAACGAGTGCTGACAACAACCGGCCTGTTTCGCAACGTTCGGCACCATGCCGCATCTTTGAGAACTCTTTAGTTAAGAACTTAAACATTTTTTTGATTTTAAACCGCTTATTTGACCCTGTACAGCAGAGCTTAACCCATCACTCTACATGTACACAGATTTTGGAGATGACCCAGGACTGACTCTGTTTATAAGTGCTCGAAGAACGTTTCATTGTGTTTATTTTGACCAAAAGAGCGCATTTCACAGTGTAGATCACTCTCTTCTGCTTCGCAGATTAGAAGATCTATTGATCTGCATATGTACAGTGCAATGGGTGGAGGCATTTTTGGGCTACCGTCACTTTCAAGTCAAGGTTGGTGACAAACTTAGTCGTCTATATCCTGTATTATCTAGTGTGTCTCGAGGGGGATGTTTAGCTCCCGTTCTATACACGATTTTTATTTTGAACAAAAATACGTGCCACCTGATGTTAAACATCTTGAAGATGCAGATGACTTCAAACTTTATTTTCCTGTTTGCTATATTGACTCCTATGCTGTTCGGCAGCCAGCTGCCAACGGCATTGCTCGATGGCGTTTTGATAATAACATGATGCTCTCACTCTCCAAATGCGTTGTTCTGAAACATGGTGCGCTTGACTTCGGCTATAAAATCAATGACTGCGTTTTACCCTCCCTCTCTTCTACACGGGAACTAGGCATATACGCCTGATCTTTATTTTAGCCTTCGCATTACCAATGTTGTGGAGGCATCATTGTGCGTTATAAATACAACCTTCCACTGTTTCATGTTAACGACTTCTCAGGAGTACATTCGCCTTTACAAATATCCTGTTCTTTCCAGACTTATATATTGCTCTTCTTCTTGTCTAGGAGATCTAAATACAGAAAATTAGTGGTAAAGATCCAAGACACATTCCTGAGACGCATGCGGATCGGATGCGTGTTAGGGGACGACTCCCTAAGGAGTCAGCGGTCAATCACTCCAAAAGCTCTGGCCCGCGGTGAGTTCGTAAACGGACTGTTTGCTTGGCGAATGGCCAAACGGGCGCGTGCAAATTCAAAGAGCACGCCCCCTTTTTGCCGATTAGTTACGTTTTCCTTTAAAATTTACGTATACTGAAATCAATACACATATGACCATGATTATTGTACCGCACACACTTGTATGTGCTAATAAAAATAATTCTATGTTATATTATGTTAAATCGACATAAGAATATACAGTAGCCTGGCGGTAAAAAGTACGACCTGGCGAGCAGCCGCCGTATACAAGAGTAGACATCTAACTACGGCGTTTGCATAAGAAGAGGTTTCATCACGCGGTATGTAACACGCAAGAATTCCACGATCCTCATGGGGTTTCGTTGTAGAAGGTGTGCGAGATGCCACCTTAGGCCAGTGCGACAGTCATACCACGCCGCAGCATGTCCGTGAGCAGTTCAGTCAATCGCGGAATTAGCAAGATGAGAGAAGATCCGGTGACGAGATCCAGAAGCACACTAGTTGTGCATGATGTTCATGTTTTGTTACGATATCCAACCTGGGTGTTAATAAACCATATTAAATAGTGATTCCATGTACACCTCTAGCTAGCTACATGGACACATGACCGGATGCATCATCGGATGGATCGGTGCGGTCCATTCGCTGCTGCTTGAACAGTCGCTGTGCTTCGTCGCTCGTCATTTATACCCATCGGCGTTATTTACTCTTCACGTAATGCCATCACGGCCGTCTGACGATGTGTGTGTCTGTGTGTGCATGCTTAGACTGCCTCTCGGCCTAAGCTCGCCGATTTCCCAGACCTTGTAAACGTTGACGATCAATGCTGTTGTTATTGTCGCCGTTCTTGCCGTTTTGCTGCTTTTCGTGCTGCTTCTATGGTAGATTGCAGTTTTTGTAGGTTTGCTCGGGGGTTGAGTCTCGGTAAGCAAGCAGGGGGCGGGCGCGGTGCCCCTAGCAGTCGTTCACAACGCAGCGGCGCTAAGCAATCACGTCGAACGACGCCACAACGACGCGACCCCTTCGTGCCATATTGACCAGTTTTACTATTACTGCTACTACTACTACTTTACTACTACTACTGCTACTATGACAAGTAATACTTGTACTGCTCTTGCTATTCCATTGGCAGAACACGAACCATGTATACAGCCCAGCCACCCACCCGCACGACTGTATCCCATGTCTACTACATAGTCATCTATTAGGCGCGAAGGGTGGCCGGTAGCCGGGGTGCTACGTGATTCCTACGTAGTTATGTTGGCGGTAGTGATGGGGGGATGGGGGGTCATCGTGGTGATGGTGGTTAGTGTTGGGGGTCATCGTGGGTGGTCGGACGGTGGTGGGTGAGTTGGTCAATGAATGGATGGATGGGTGGGTGTTTTGTATTGGTACCGGTAGGTGTTAGCAGGGACCGCTACCAGCCACTACTAAGTGAGTGCTACGCACAGCCTGTATTCATTGCCAAGCATCACGCCGATGTGCGTATTGCGTTCCTCGTTGACTTCCGCAGTTGACTCGATATACTCATTTATATATGTATACGTTGTATGCAAGATCGAGACAGCTGGCACACTCACGGGATTTTCGTTCCGATGTATGCTCTGGGTCTATATTGTGCCTATGAAATATATATATATATATATATATATATATATAAAAACACGAGTGATAGCCTTTCCTGCAAAATGCCCTGAATTGTTGCAATTGTTTGCATTTAAGAAATTATGGAAATTTCAAGCTCAATGTGGAATTACTGAATTTGAATAAATTTGCCGTTCGAAAAAGACAATTCCAAAAACAAAAAAAAAATATATATATATATATATATATAGCCGTCCGGAGAAAACAATCCCATAAAAAAAAAAAAAAAAAAAAAATATATATATATATATATATATATATATATAGGAGGAACAAAGAGTGAGCAGCACGCGCCCAACAAAGAGCTTCTCCTGCTGTTGAGGGGGGGTGTTCTTAAAGGGTGTTCCCAAGCCGATACAATGAAGCAATGAGTGAAGTGCAGCAGTCCTAGCTTGACCCACTACGATCAAATTAGAATATTCACCTCACATCGATACGAATGCGTAAGGGCATATCTAATCAATTGCTATGTACCGAGCACATGATCACATTGGTGCGTGGCTGGGGAGGCATGGCCGAGTTCCGTGTTCTCTACCGTATTAAACAGTCTCTGTCAGATGCGTCACACGCGAGAATGATTGCATATATGCAGGTACGTACACGCAGATATAGCCTATTCGACAAATGAAGCGTGATGGTGTGTGCTCATTGCGTTTTAAAACAAAGATTTATCCTCTAATTATTTGCTCTAATTATACTATAATTATTTTGAAGTAGAGCACGCGTTTGTTGCCCTGTCTTCACTTGCGCACGGGCTTATTTCTAGTTTACTATTTTGGAGTTCCACTTTGAGTATATTTAGGTTTTGAGGCAATTGTTTACTATTCAGTGGCGATTTAGGATCTAGACGAGAAACGCTCATCATATATGCGGGCATGCATATATATATATATATACTAGGTGGATCAAAAAGTTTCTAACATCGCCTGTCTATAATTTTAAAAAGCTCATACTGACTACAGAGAGACGTTCTTCGGAAGTAACAAGGTAATAAGCATCACATGGATTGGTTTCGAATATCGTTTGTAGCAGATTAGGCAACTAAAGCATGTCAGACTTCCCAGTAACAATGGAAGAGAGCTAGTGGTGTGCTGTGAGTAAACACTGCTTTGAAGGCTTTCCTTCGCAGCAGAAATGAAGAAAGCCATATAAGAGCAGCACATTAAATATTACGTCAGCATTTATGCACCAAGAAAATTAAAGCAACGTGGGTGCCGCACAAGCTAACAATTGAGAAAAACTGTTGCGTGTGCCGATTTTGGAGAGCAATTTGTATCTTTTGAGATGAAACCCGCAACATTTTTTGGACCGATTCGTAACCGCCAACGAAACCTGGGTTCACCACTTCACAGTTTTTAGCAGGAAGATACCGCAGCGAAGAGCCTCCGACCAGGGTAAACAGGCCCGCGGCCCGCGATCCAGAAAAGGACTACGCTGTTTCGCCACGATAATAGTCTCGTTGTCACGTCTTTTTTTGGCCATGGCCGAATTACAAGAGCGGTTTGCGTATCGTTGTTTAGGATGCAATTACCTCAGACAGCAGAACCGAACTCGTCGAGGCCCTCGACTTTATCTCTCTGCACGACAATGCTAGGCCAGTAGTGTCGAAATGACTTGGCCAGCACGTTCTCCCGACCTGAGTCTAACTGCACATGTGGAATAATATCCCACATCAGTTCATTTAAGTTAGCTATTACTGTTAAATCGCATGGCGATTTTTATTGGGGTATGTAGACGGTACGCACTATTAAATTCAATAAATAAATATATACCGCTATAAATTTAGGAGTATTATACCCTTACTCTTTACTATGATCATACTTCCCTTCCGCCTCATCATCACGAATGTGACACAACCCCGGCTATATTTTGTAGAGCGTAATATCAAGGGAAGGTAGGTTGGCGGTTTAAGGACGCGTAATTCATCTTCAAAGAGGCATCCACGCTTTCGATCATGCCAGGAGGTCACTGATTCATAGTCGGAGCTGGACAGATGGCCGGGCTATGCCTCATTCACCCTGTGAAGGTACAGCGAGTAGCAATGCCTTTGTTGTCTTCATACATGGGTGCACAAGCAGGTTCCTCCCACTACCGATTCTCTCGCTCACACATATTCCAAGGGTATCCATGAAAGCTCTGTACATGGTTGAGGGGGATTATAGGACTTGCTGAAATAAGTATGTTTCCCAATGGCATGGCGGAGCATGATTGTCAGAAATGTGTTCAGGAGTGACGATGAAATTACAAAAAAAAAGTTGTTACATCGATGTGGCTGACCGGACAGTGCCGGCTAGCAAAAGGGAAAAAATCATATTAAGGAAGTTCGAACCAAAAATCGAAATCCTGATTGTGAAATCAGATTTTACGAACCTATTAAATGCGACTATTTTTCGTTTGCTAACCTACGTCGGATGTCTCCCAGCGCTAGGTATCAGCACCAAGTGTTAGTAATTTCACTGTCCCACTTCTACACAAACCATTGGTGTTCCGCCATCCTATCGAAAAAATGCATATTTCAACAAGGTTTATCCTGAATATGGCTAGAACTTTAATAGACTAGAATATATATGTAATCCTTTCTCTGACGCACAAACACCGTTGACTTTGTGCATTTTTCGTCAACTGCGTGACGCCCCCCTTAGTTGGGTCGGCTGTTTCACGCGTCGTTGCCTATTCCGTTGCAATCTAACTGGAGCGTGTTAGCTCCCGTAGGGGAGAGGCCGTAGCCGCTCGAGTGGTGAGGGTTGAAGCCGGGCAGGTGGGTTATGGTCTCGTTTCAGAGACGGACGTCCGGACGTGACAGTACGCAGGCGACATCGATGTCATAAGCCCGCCAGTTCATGGCAGTCAGCGCGAGGAGCACCAGAGATCAGAAGAGAACTCTAACTCCGGCCGTCCCGAGCTCAACGACCACACACCGGTCAGGCTTCACTATCTGCTCCTACATCTACTTACGGCTCTGCAAGTCGCGGCCGGCACTCAACAAAATTACGCCGAGTCCTGCCGTTGTGTCAGCTGTGAGTAGTATCTGTAGTAGCTGTGTTTGTAGGCGGTGTTTTTGGAAACCTTCCTGCGCGGCAACATATTTATCTATCTACTGAGTGTATGGGTATGGGTGTGTGTGTGTGTGTGAAACGTTAAGAGTCGTTTAGAAGAAAAAGAAAAGAAAAGCAACGATCTACATAGACACAACAGGTGGGTGGCCAAACATGCCAGACAGATTTTAGCGTTAGAGTTTCAACTGTGAATTATTTGTAACCTTAACTCAAATATGTTTAATCTAAAAATTTCACATCAAAGCACTGTGCATCGTACTGGGATCGCCCCCACGACATGAGGTATCAGAGTTACCGGCTATTACCTCCGCTTAGTCTCGCTGACAAACTAAAATTTGATTAGTCGTTATCTAGCTTCTCTTTACTCTTGCGTCTTCTCTTTCACCGTTTCACCCCATATATATATCAATTTTTTTGGGAAACCGTACAAGGAATAACCGGATTTTTTGTGAAACAACTTCTGTCCGTTACGTGTCACGTCGGAATATCTGATTTGCATGCGTGCGATCTGTCAAAATTCTATACACTTGAACCTTGCATACACACATATATCCTCGGCTCAATGCGCTACACACAGGCCAACTTTCGCCTAAATCGGTAGTGGCGTTTATTTTTGAGTTAAGTCCAAAGAAGTGAAGAAAAGGAGGTTCGGCGATCTTAAGAAGCCTAAAATAGAGGAGCAAGGAATCTGCGTCGAATCTATTAGTTCTGTGTTAAAAACCCAAGCATATGTTCCGAAGTGGTCGAAATGTTACGAACTTCTTATGGATATCAAGCAGTGTCCCGAAACTCAATGTGTATACGTGGTATCGTCGATTTTGCGACGGAGGTGAAGATAAATGTGAAAGCGGATGTAAAATTCCATAGGCAAGATGACTCCAAAGAAGGGGAGGCCTTCAACGTCATTGACAGAGGAAAACGTTCAAAAGTTTGTAATATCGTACTTAATCGCCGAATTACTGCTATCAGGAAGATACTCTAAGGATTTGGAGATACCTTCTGGATAGAGCAGCCAACACTTAAGCATTTTTGGCTGTTTTTCAACTAAAGCAAAAGTACGAAATTATTCCACTCCCGATTCGTTGACGCAGTGTTTCCAACATACGAGCATCTCCGATGCATTGCAACCACAACTTATGCATTTTTGAAGACTGTTCAAACAAAGCGGAAGTCTCCAGTCTGGGTAAATCAGCTTCTGACAATACCTTTTATATTTCATCAAGGCCCAAACTGAATGTGGCCAAACGTTTCGCGAAGAATCGGCTCGCTTCTAGAAAGAACATTTTTAAGGAGGATGTCTTTAATTCTAGTCCCTCCGCCATCCCATACGGGCTTCGCTACGAGCTATATATTCCACATTTGTGGCAAAAGACTGCAAATGTCTTTTATATTTAGTTGCCGTGAGACGTCACACTAAAATGACGAAGCTGGGTGCCAGATGTTTACGTTTGGGGGTGTTGGGAAACTTCAAAGTCTATCGTTGGGCGAGAAATCAAACACACGCACTTACGCGGTTAATTGGCCGTCATTGCGTTTCGAGTTTGATTTATTTTTTTAGATTTTCCGTCCGGCTTTTCACGTCATGGCTAATTTTCAATCTACCCCGGCAATTACCTTGTCTAGATTGGAAACCATGCAAACCAATTTAAGAGTGGGCGGTCTGGGTCTCGAACCCAGTCCTCCCGAATGCAAGGCAAAAGCTTTGCCACTAAGCCATCTTGCTCGGCATATGTTGAGTTTTTGCTGTTACAACGGCTGCGGCGATACGAATAGTGTTCACAGAGGCCTTGCTTGAACGTGTGTCCTGCTTGGAAAATAACTATTGAAATAAAGTTTTCGGGCTGACCCTCAGCCAAGATTTAACGTCCACGGAACTGTTTTTCACATTGCTGCTTCATTGACGGACCCCCATAAATACAAATGTGGGGCAACGGTGGGGCTCGAACCCGCGCACCTATCTAGTGTCTCCTCCGGTTGCGAGGCGGAGACTTAATCCACCACGCCACCGGGCTCGAGAAAGAACTATTGAAGCCGATACATTTTTAATAACGCGTCATATCGGCCAAGAATGAAATAGAAGCTTACATAGGCACAATAACGGCAAGACGTAAAGTAGAAATGATTGCCGTAGAGCCCTAGTTAGTGCTCTATGTATCCAGTTGAGTTCCAGTTGAATCTGACGAGGCGTGGCGGTATTGCATGCGGGTGGGAGCTGCACCGCTCGATGCACACCCAAAGGGGTCTTTGAGGGCGAGTGGAACCGTGTTCCACCTACAATTCTACCGGCGACATTGGGACAATGCAGCCTTCAATCGATGAGCCACGCAGTCACTAAATAATGTGTGGGCACCCGTCAAAGACCCGTTGTCTCTAGTTGTATATTACCTGGTATACATATGTTTGAATTGTTTGCTTCTGAAAGTAAAATTTGTATTTAGGTTTCGACGTAATGTCTGCCAATCCTTATGGTTTTGTTGAGTCGGTGGATTCATGAATCGTCGAAGCACACGTTTATTTTATTTCGATGTTTCTCACCCGTGTTTTATGTTTCTCACCCATTTTCGGATTAATTGATCTTTGGAAAGAGCAAGAAATCGCAAAAATGGGTGAAAAAGCTTGGCGTTCCACCAGCGCGACTCCAAACGCGGCAAGAAAGAGCTGGCGCGTTGTCGTTGTGGAGGAACCATTGCCTGAGAGACGCTTTTGAGGTACTCCTGGTGAGCGCAGTGAAAACTTTTGATAGGCATTTTGCAGTTCACCAATCGCTCGTCGCCGTACTGCCTTCACTAGTGTGACCATCGCCACAATTTCCCCTATCCGAGACGAACGTAAGGACTGCCACCTTGCCAGCCAACCATCGCCGCTTTATTTTTGTGGGTGGAGGCGCTCTAACTCCTGACCATTGAGAGCTACGGGACTCGAATAAAGGATCATCAGAATGCTACCAAGTCGCCTCATCGCCTGTAACGAGTCTCGAGAACAAAGAAGATCTGCCTAGGTCGAATTTTATCTAAAACTCTCGGCCTAGAAAGACCTGCGCCTCTTGTTTACCCTGCGATAAATCACGAGGTGCCCACCGAGCAGATTTTCTGCCGAGGGATAGAATTCATCCCCAATCGCCGATCGAAGCTCTGCCAAACATTCCTATTCACTTAATGACTGTAAAATGCGCAAAACAACGGTACGCAGCACTTTTTTGAGTCCGGCTGTTGTAACACCGATATGCTTGTGCTCATCCTGTTCTTATACTGTGGAAGAGTCGATTCGAATATTTCACTCCAACATAAACAAAAAGATGACGCTGATGATCTGGAGAGAACGCAGCTCGATCACTGCTTCACTTTGTGGACAATAAAAAAGTTGGATAGGACAGATCGTAACTAGAATGTTTCAACTTGAAGTTCAACATTTGAATACGAGGTAGTCCGAGAATGCGATGTCCGATGAATGCGGTGGATACGGCAAAATTTTCCAATCGAAGTTTGCGATCATGCAGAAGCTGGGTAAACTCACCAGAGGCTTTGCATTATTTTGGTGGGAGAAAACGCCAAATAGCTTCTGTCTAGCTTTACTCATACTTTTTATGAAATTTAACATTTTCATGCGGGTTTTTTCTTAAAACAAATCTTCGTGACAGCGTGGAATGACTAAGCACAGAACTGAGATGCGCCACCAATATATTTCATGATTTTTTCTATTTCATTACATATTCACTTCTGTTATGTAGTGGCGTGGTCTAGATAGCTATTGCACAATACTTATATATATATTATATATATATATAAAGTGTTTTGCAAAAAATTAGCAACACATGTTTTTTTTGTGATAATTTTGGCTTGGTTTATTTGAATGGCCTGAGAGCATTTTGAGAGCATGATGTACACGACGAAACACGAATATGGTGTTAATTTCGTTGCAGTCTCACAATCGGTTCATACGAAAAAATAAAAAAGTGTGAAAAAACAGTGTTGCAAAATATTAGCAACAATAACTCCTTACAGCGTATTCGATTCTTAGCAGGGCTGTATAACTTATTTGATACTACATATTTTATTCTAGAAATTGGTTTTTCGTCCCTTGTTCTGAATCAAATCGTAAACTCGGTCTTTCATGGAGTTAATGAGCTGTTGTAAGTACGGAATTGGAATATTAGTTCATGCTTTCTGGACAGCTTTTTTGAGGTCCGACAAATGATCATATTAGCGACCATTTGCGTAAATCTGCTTCACCAAATGTTCCCAAAGATTTTCAATGGGATTCAGGTCTGGACTTGATGCTGTCCAGTCAAACAGTGGCACTTCTTGTTCTTGAAAAAAGGCTATAGTGCTAACCGAGGTATGAAATGTGGTGCTGTTTCTTTGAAAAATTGCGCAAAGTCCCCCAATTCTTCTGAAATGAGCTTCTAATTGGGAATCCATGATGTGCTGGTACTTGTCAGAATTGTTTCGGCTCATAATCTTGACTAGATCAGATTTCTCATTAAATCCAAACCCGCCCCAATATTTCATAGAACCACCACCGGTCACACGTTTTCAGATTCATTTAGATTCCTTCCGTAAGTCGTGCCAATAGTACTGACAGCCGTCAGGGCCATCGATAATTAATTTCTTTTCATCCTAGAAGACGATGTTTTTCCACTCGTTATCCCAAGTTTGATATCTATGCGAAAAATAATGCCGTGCGACAATGTGCTTCGATTGCAGTCGCGGCATAAGCTTCCTTTTCGCGTATCGCACGTTTTTGTCAGAACTTGACACTCGGTATACTGTGGATCGGTGCACTGGCTTTCTCCAAGTAGTCCTGATCCTGGAAGAAAACATTTGGTCATGAGTAGCCAACTGTATGATCTTTTGCCGATCTCAAATAGTCAAAATTAGCTTACGCCCACTGTTAGATATGCACCTTTGGTTCACTCCAGGGTGTGAGAACCTGCTAATGGTGCTCTTATACCGTCCTAATCTAGTTGCTATAGCAGTTACTATATGACCGAGCTCAGCATATGCCTTAATTCTTGTCTTTTCGTTATTTGAGATCTCTTTTGTACTACCCATGGTTTAAACAGAAGCTTCGTCGATAGTTCGGAACAACGACTGAGCTATATAATATTTTGCAGCTATAGAACGATTGATTTAGCTAGACAATATTCCTGACATTTGATCCCCGGGATCGAATATCAGCTGTAGTATCGACCATCCTTTATAAACAAGAGCTGTGTTGTTAGCATGGTGTTGTTGCTAATATTTTGCAACACTGTTTTTTCACATTTTTTTATTTTTTTGTATGAACCGATTGTGAGATTGCAACGAAATTAACACCATACTCGTGTTTCGTCATGTACATCACGCGCCTTAAATTTCAAGCCATTCAAATAAACCAAGCCGAAATTATCACAAAAAACTTGTGTTGCACATTTTTTGCAACACACTTTATATATATATATATATATATATATATATATATATATATATATATATATATATATATATGACGAAACACGAGTATGGTGTTAATTTCGTTGCAATCTCACAATCGGTTCATACAAAAATTAAAAAATGGGAAAAAAACAGTGTTGCAAAATATTAGCAACAACACCATGCTAACAACACAGCTCTTGTTTATAAAGGATTGTTCGAGCTGCGACGGAAGTTAGAACAACACACGCAGATAGGTCGGAGGCACATCTCACCCGGTCGGAGGCATACATATATTAATATCTAGTCTCGCATTAGAATTGGCTTCGGCGTCACACGCCAACCGCAAATTCGCACGTCCAAATCGATTATGCGTATGTTATCCTTGCAAAAATACATGAGTTTACCTTTCAACAAGAAATACACTATTTTACCAGACCAGCTTATATATATTATATATATTATATAGACAAAAATCCATAAAGTCCCTGATATATATATATATATATCAGGGACTCTATGGATTTTTGTCTTTTTGCATTTGAGACCTTAGGGGGCCCAGGTAAAATGACTGAGGGAGTTATTACTAAGATATGCAAGTGTCTAAGAGTGGCCACGGGGGACCTACTCGATGGTGAATTTTTCCGGCAAAGGCTCTCATTGGATATACGACGTGATAACGCCACGGCGGTGCTTGGCACCTTGTCCAGGTGGTCGACACCAGGTTGGCCCTAGAGCTGATGTAGTTTGTCGTCACGTTCACTGGGGAACAATTGTTTACACCCCGTTATGAGTTAAATAAAATGTGTATTATATATAAATATATGTATATATAATATATATATATATATATATATATATATATATATAAGCTGGTCTGGTAAAATAGTGTATTTCTTGTTGAAAGGTAAACTCATGTATTTTTGCAAGGATAACATACGCATAATCGATTTGGACGTGCGAATTTGCGGTTGGCGTGTGACGCCGAAGCCAATTCTAATGCGAGACTAGATATCAATATATGTATGCCTCCGACCGGGTGAGATGTGCCTCCGACCTATCTGCGTGTTTTGTTCTAACTTCCGTCGCAGCTCGAACAATACACGATGCCGATACTGCACACAAGGCCTAGAAATCGCAAGAATAGGTTTTCTTATGGCCAAATTTTACATCATGGAGTGGAGAAGGGAACACCGAACACTTCAAGTCAGACACGGGGTCGCCTGCTGTGTACTTCTGCACGGGTGGCGCGGTGCCAGATGTTAGCATAGACCGCGAGTAATAAATATACCTTTCAGGCTGAACCTCAGCTAAGATTCAGCGTCCACGGGACTGCTTTTCGCAATGCCTAAAGACGGACCTCCATAAATATAAATGTGCAACGGTGGGGCTCGAACCTGCGCACCTGTGTCTTCTCCTATCGTGAGGCGCAGGCGGAATGCACCACGCCACCGGGCTCGACACTAGTACCACAAGTAATAGATGCAATCCGACTACGAATAATAGATGTAATCCGCAAGTCTACGCCAGAGGCTTTCAAAATAGCTAGCAAAATAGCTTACTTAGTTTGACCCGGACTCATCTCAGTGCGACGCGAATATCGGATACTTCAGACGCAGATGAGTCTGAAGATGCACAAAATATGTGGGCACTTTTTTGTTTTGGAATGAGCACCTAAGTAAGAACATTGCGTTGCTGTACCACGGAAATGTTCAAAGCGTTTGCATCTTGCTTAGACCAGCCGTTTGACGTTTAGATATTCGGCGCTCGATTGTCGTTTACGTGTAACTTGGCAAAATCATATATATATATATATATATATATATATATATATAGTCTATGATCTAATATACATAAATGTTCGTATGCAGATCTGACCACTAAGTCAGTCGAAAATCGTGCGAAACGGCTGAGCGTCTGCACACACGTGAAGCCGTCAAGGTGCAGTTAGTTGGCTGCGATGCACTGCTCTACTACGCGCTTCTGAATGTCGGAACTCCGGAGAGCTCGTGGTTTTCGCCCATCTCTTCCTCACCCTCTGCATCGTCTATCTCGCCCTCGTACATCACCACCACCACCACTATCATCTCGACCAGCGTCGTCTGCAACAACCGTAGTAGTCGCGGTAACATCAGCAGCAGCCTCAGCAACTAAACCATCACTACCAAGTCATCACCATACTAAACATAGGCCGGTGTTATCGCAGCCTTGTGGCCTGTTGCTCGGCCCGTCGAGCTCTTCCCTGCAGTTCCCTTACTGCCACCCTGGTCACCGGCGTCGTAGCTACTCTCACGGCTCGGCACATCAACCACTGACACCAACAGTGGTTCTTCTGTTGTTACTGCGACAACTGGCAGGAGTACCACTGCCGCTGCTACAGGCCCATTTGACTCGGCAGGCCTCGCACTGGGCTGTGCGCCGTCTTCATCGGTTGTTCCCGCGAAAGCCGTCCAGATGACTGTTGAACTCTACCACATGGAGGTAGGTTGTGTGCAGACCCATCGCTGCTTGCCCCATGCCATGACAGCAGTGCGGTTGTGCAGCTGCTAGCTTTTGACTGACTGACTGGCTGACATCCTTCTAAATCCTGTATTCTACAGTTCCCTTTATACATGTATATATGCATATATTCATACATACATACGTGGGTCATATGGGGGAAGTGATACAAAAATTGACCTACGTATGTACATAATAATAAGAAAAAGAAGAAGAAGAAAATTATCTTTGTTTGTAAATAGTGGGCTACGCAAGAAACAAGCCCACCACACCGTGTATATATATATATATATATATATACAGGAGTATCTCAGCCCAGTTTGGCTAGACTTGAGTAGGTGTAGGAGTGTGTAAGCCTCTATCAATATAGGATTTTATAGGAATCCGACGGCTTATCGTGATGGTATCAAATCACCGTCGATGCGATCAAATCACCAAAATAATCTACATGAAATGCTAATTTCTTGAATAAGTGTGTCTAAGAAGCATAATGGTAAAATTTCCATTGAACAACTGTTTTTTTGCAATTGCGCTTTTTTGAGATAAGGGTCACATCGGTATAACAAAAATTTGTAATGTCGTCCTTTCGTCGCTCCTAAATAAGACAGGATCCCATAAAAAAGCTTACTTTTTTTTTACGAGATTTATAACCTCTACAAGTCTGTCCCAACTGGATTGGGTCACTCATGTATATAAGCCGTTTGTCCTATGCATACTAACGTGTTTGAAAGAAAATTATATAAATATACGAGTATTAAGAGTGTTCCAATTCAGAAGTGTCACAACACGGCAATGCTTAACCCGATTTTACAACCACGGAATCAGAAATAATTCTGCCTGATTCGATTACATGGCATTGCTGAACGTTCTAAATAAATGGGGCGTTTTCCCCCAAATGTAAAGAATCCTACTTGGGCAGGATTCTTTCCCCTTCCGTGATTGGTTAACCGGGTTGACAATTGGCCTCTTGCCACATTCCTCTGTTAAATAAATCAATCTAGTGGCACAAAAGATAAAGACCAAATGATGGAACATTTATCTTATCAGTCAACACCCTGACACCCTACTACTACCCTGGCAACCCTTAAAGGAATAACTACACGGGAGCGGCGGCTCTTTGGTCTCTTTACGCTCTTCCTCCTCCTTCTTGCACCTTATAGCTACCAAAATATAATATACGTTAGAATCTGCGGGAGGTGGTTAGCCGCATCATCATGCTAGTGCTGCTTTATACGGGGCCACTGTTCACACCGTGCGATGGAATTTGTAGACCCAGGCGATACCTTCTGAATACAGCGCAGCGTCGTTCTGCTTTTTTGAGATCCCAATGCAGAAGACTATATCGGAGCAGCGTTTGCCATAGTATAGAGTCTTCGGCCATCGCCGGCAGCCTTCCTCGCCTTTCTTTCCGTAGCCTCTTTGGTTTTTAGCCTTAGGCTGTTAAGGTTTGCCGCAATAAGTTCTAAGTCTTTGTAGCCCGTTTCATATGCAGGGCGCCGGTCAGACCTTGCCAATCGTGACTCGGCGTCCTTCCAGGTGAAGGTCAATGCTCTTGCATTTAATCTCCCTAATATATGAGCAACCCACGTTGTTTAATTTCAGATAGGTTGATTCAAGTTGATCACTATGATAAAGACTCGGCAACAACTGTAGTTTTTGAGATTGCTCAGGGCGCTTCCTGGCTGGGGAAACGCGTTCGGTTGCTGAGTCCACATTACTGGTTCCAATATGGTCCCCAGAGAAATACCGGCCGTGACTTTTTATTGCGTCTCATGGCTGAGCTAACTAACAGCTATGAGCTGCAAATATGAATATGTATATACAAAGATACCGTAGGGAGGCAATATAATGTTGTAGTAAGTTAGACAATTGTTATAAATTCTACCAAGAATATGCATCATTGTGCATTTATTCGAATAAAGTGCACAAAACATTTCATCGTCTTCAATCGAAATTTCGCCAATCTAATACGTTTTAAATATATAAGATCGACATGTAGTTTTGATTTGATTCAACAAATTAAATGAGGCAATGAAATTTCTGTTTGCGTACAACATGAGAATGTAAAACCAATATTTTTCACATACTCAATACATAGATTAATTTGTTGATTTTCCTGATGATTGTGCTCGTTTAAAATATAATTTAATATACTGTACGCCGGTGCAATGGTTCCGTGAACTGCAAAGAATTTAGCGTTAATTTCCATTGCGTTAAAATCGAAACACGGAACTCGTTCTGCTCCATTGTTACTGAAAGGTCTGATGAAAGCGGCGTTTCCACGTTGACCCAAGGTTTTGAGCGCAAGAGGGGAAATATATTCGATTCGAATATGTGTCGTGGGGGGTACCTGATTAGTAAGTATTTCCTAAACTTGTTGAACTTCGCAAGGTTGAATGCATTGCCGCTTACCATATATTGGGGCTAAGGAGTCAGTGAAGGTTACATCCCAAACTTGAGTTTCACTTCGTTTAAAGGGTGCAACCTCATCCTGCCTGGACGCTTGCCGTCCTTCGCACAGACTCCAGGCGGTTCCAAGATGCACTTTGTTGAACTAATTTATATTTCCGTTACTTGATGATCCCCTCCCGTACATTTAAGCGGTTAGCAAAATTCAAGTATATATTTATATATAATGCCGGCCAATACTGAATTAAATATTAAGAAAGGTAAACTAAGTGTTCAACTACGGATCGCTGACCATCAAAACGCCTATGAAACTTTGAGAATACAATACAATACAACGTATCCTTTATTAAAAAGGGGGTGTTGAAATCTCATTGTAGTTTTAACACATGGGCACGCCGTGAAACTCTCTAAAAAGTATTACGTTAACTCAAAATTGGTACTTGCTCACGTTTGGGAATATGAGACTCTCACGCCTTACGTTGCAACGCCATGCGACTCGTTTGACAAATTTATTTTGCAACCGCAGAAGCAGTTCTACGTCTTTTCTGTAGAAAATTACGCACACGTGTAAGCATTATGTCCACTTAGGTACGACAGGCGTATTATACAGTTGTATGTACATTGCGGGGTCATGCCCGATAAACGCTCCAGGAATGAGACGCAGACGGATTACGCATATGAAGTGGAATTTAGATTTTGTGCAACATTTTTGGCAGAATAACCCCCAATTATATATCACGTAATTGATGAGACCATTAATTAAATTAAATAAAATTATTTGCCATATATATTTTCTATTTGATTCTACAGGGAAGACAGACTATTTGATTCATTTCATTCACCTTCATCACCTACAGAGGCACATATAGACGGCCTCTGTTATCCATTCCTTTCCATAACAAAAAAGCATGAATCAACACTGTTATCCATTTTTTGTAAAGGTTCTAAATGTGTCAAATAGAAGGCCAATTTTGCGGATTCGACTGAGACGAAAAAAATTTAAGCTCAAAATTCGGACTTTACGAACGTTTTGTAGATATGAAATGCATGCAAAGTATATATATATATATATATATATATATAAATATATATATATATATATATATATATATATATATATATATATATATAATGCGTATTTGTAATTGTAAGGGTACAACAGAACATCATTGCTTTGAATTGCAGATGTCGGCGGCATGCCGAGCCGTACGAATGGTGGCAAAATCCATCGGCATCGAGTGCAACCTCAAAGAAATTAATCTCTTTGCAGGCGAGCAAATGTCTCCCGAGTTCATAAAGGTAAGACCATTAACGCCAGGTTAATTAGAAGTTGCAGTATTTGTAAAACCTTAATCGTTTTACAATAACAATAAAGTATACATGAGGTGTGATACCGGCTTCTTAGTGCATATACTTGTGTGTGTATATATATATATATATAAGCCGTAAAGTTTAGAGTTTATTTTCTTATTTTCATTGCATTGGCTAGCAGCGGCGGTTGTTTCTTGGTAGCTGCGCTTATGGAAGGCCTGACTCACGGGCCGATCGACATGCGATAGTTTTGCCAATATGCCTCTTCTCCGACTCGATGAGTGTTGCGAGAGAACCCAACGAACGAACGACGTGTTGTAGGCTATAGGCTAGAAAGAGCAAGACGGAACGGGACATGAAGAGACGAAAAGGCAGTGCTCGCTAAGCTGGTCTACATTGCAAGTATTAGTTGGTCGTTAGTCGGAGAACACACCGTCGTTGTCGTCGTCGTCGTCGTTGTCTCCCTTCTTTCTTTGTTTTCGTTTAGTTATTTACCTTGTTTTTGGCGACCATCTTTCCAAACATGGACGGACGCGTCTTGAGCGATAGCTAAACCGTTTCGCCTCCTCCTCCTCCTCCCAGGCGGGTTCGAACGTCAGCGAACAGCCGGCAGGCGAGGGTGGTTGAGCGTAGTCCATGTGGGTTCTGTCTCTCTGTGTGTTTGTGTTTGTGTGTGTAAGGAGAAAAGTGGAATGCTCTGAGGGAAACGCTCGGTTCGTCGACCATGGCCGCCTATGGGCCCCGCCTACCCTTCATACATACCCCGTTGCCGAGAGTCTTGAGGGTCGTGGTAGTAGTAGTAGTTGTAGTAGTAGTAGGAGTCCATAGTAGGAGGCCATAGTGCGGTAGCCACACGCTAGAGAGACCCACTCTCTAGTGTGTGGGCCACCGCAATACGATGAGAAGATAAGGTAAAATAAGAAAGGAAAACACTGAGAAACTAGAAGATGATGATGATGACAAGCGGCTCTTAGCAACAAGCCGTTGGTTGAAGCGCGCCTCTGAAGCTCGTCAGCCACAGCCCAGAGAGAGAGAGAGAGAGAGAGTCATAGGCATTATCGAGTCTAGTAGTATAGACAGGCACACGACAACGAAAGCTCGTTGACCTGCCCACCGACCGGCCTAAACAATTTCGACGGCTCTCTCTCTCTCTCGCTTGAATGCAGAACGGAAGGCCAGAAAAAGAAAAAAGTCGGTCCGCAGAATGTAAGGTCCGAACGGAAAGTCGGCACGGCGTTGCAAAGTCGTCTCTCCGTCGAACGAACTCCGTCGGCCTTCAGCGGTGTCAACAGGAACCAGAGAGAGAGAGAGAGAGTCTAGTTCGTAGCGTAGCGTTTTCAGCTGTTGCGAAAAGTTACCGTGTACACGGTTGCGCTCGCGGGCCAGCACGCTGTGGTGCCGGTCCCGGTCCGGGTGGTGAAGGTGGTGGCGGTAGCAACAGTGATACGCCCACCTGCAAAGTGTTGTGCTGTAAAGCTTATTTGGCGTAATGCGTGCATAGTTGCCTGAACGTACATATGGGCGCACTTAAGTTCGTATGTACATGCCTATATCCGAATGCCTTTGTGTAGTGCCGTGTGGGTGGACGTATTTGTGTCACGAGCAGACACGCTCGTAACAGTAACGCTCGGGTCGCTGTGGCAATTGGTGCCGCCGAGGCACTGCTGTATCTGCCCGCAGTGGTCCGCAGCTCTCGCGTCAACAACAAGCAGACAGAGAGGCTGCTAACACTGTAGGTGGTGAGTGTGTGTTTGTGTGGACGTCGAAAGGTGACGCTGTTGCTGTTGTTGCTGTTGTTGTTGCTGATGGTGGTCAACAAGAGGATTCTGTTCCACTGTGTCTCGTTGCGAGGTCTGATGTCACTCTGAATATCAAAATTACGTGACTGAATTTGCTGGCCCGGCTCTCTCCCGTCCAAGGGATGATCCCCACATCATCCCGTGTACCGCTGCGCTGTGTAAATTAGGCACGGAAAGGCACGCTTACCTAAATCGATCTATATTGGACAAGGAAGACATTCACTGCCAAATGTGGATATGGCAAATGGTGGCAACCCACGTACGTCTTGTTGCTACAGTTGCCCCAGTGACGTTGCTGCCATGCGGGAATGCATTAGCAACAACACAACGAAGTGGGTGTGGTGATAGCGCCTAAGTGGACAGAAGTTTGCCGTCCCTAGAAACTATAAACATAACACCAACAATAGCAACAACACAAACAGCAACAACAGCAAAGGCACCAATAGCAGCAACAACAGCAACAGCAACTTGTTTGCGGCAACTGTCATTTGGCGGGAGTCTCCTCGACTCGATCAATATTTGTGCGACCTAAGGAATACGTAGAGGCCCCTGGGCCCAGCCCAGCCCGGTGTTTCTGCGCGGTGGCTGGCTTTGTTCGTTGCTTTGCAACTTCAAACCACAACAACTTCTGCTGGTACTGCCTCGCTTCCGCTGCTCCTCGGAGACCGCACGACCAGATTTAGACGTCTTCGTCGATCGTCGCTGCTGTCCGACTGACCCCGTTCATTACGATCTCGTCCTCTCCTCGCATCCGAGAGTGGCCGGCTAGCAATAGGCCACGGGATGGCGGACGACACGCCCGTCGTGCTCTACATGCACGATTGGTTCCCGCCGTCACGTGCCGCAGCATGGACACTGCGGATGGCCAACGTGCCCTTCGAACGAAAGGCCATAATCGTGCGCGGCGAGACGAGCAAGCCTTGGTTCCACAAGGTAATCCTGGATGACAAACGGCTTTACGTGTGTCTGTCTGTGTGTGAGTGAGTGTATGCTATACTGTATATGATCTCATCACGTTCAGACTGAGCAACCAACACCAACTACGAGAGGCTGAATATTAACAATGGCGAAACCACAACAACAACAACAACAACAAACAGAAAATAATAATAATAATAATAATAATAATAATCATAATAACTACAATTTTCATAGACATAAGAATAGCAGTAACTATAACAATGGCAACAAAATAACAGCAGAATAGCTACTGCAGAGAGAAGTACAGCAACAACGACTGGTACGGCACGGGAACGTTTGCGAACAATCGAGTCTAGTTCATTGACACATTTGCAAACAATTCAATTCAATATTAATAGCACTAAACGAGTTGACCAGACCGCGCTCAGGTAACAGATCTGTTGTCGGAACACTCTGCTAGGTTCTATCATAATCGGCTGCAAACGTATATATTTCCTGAGCTATATATATATATATATACATATATATAGATATATATATATATATATATATATATATATATATATATATATATATATATATATATATATATATATATATATATATATATATATATATATACATACTATTTCCCTTTGCTGAAAAGAACCATCTAAGTTCAGTTACAAGAACGCGACGATAGGTTTTAATAAATGCTGATATTTCTGTTAAAAAATTGAAACACTGCTCTCAAGCATGTACGAAGTATTATGCGTTTGCCTGCCTGCCTACCCGTCACGAATATATCGTTCCTCGCCGCCGACTGCCTCTCTCGAATGACAAATTGAACAGATATATATCACCGGGAAAGAGATAGACTATTAGACAAGCGTACGCAAAAAAGATGGGTGGTCCTAGCAGCAGAAATATGATATAAAGAGAAGTGTTATCACCTTCGAGTGCGAAAATCGCTACTGTTTTTGTCAATTTCTACCCGTCTCTCGTGCTCTCTCTCTCTCTCTCGCTCTGCCCATTAGCCACATCAGATAGGGACTTTGTCGCGTTTTGACGGTCTCTCTTCGTCTCTTCGGTCACGTGTTATCTGGTATCTGGTACATGTTGTTTGCCGCCGCGGCTGCTGGGGTGTCAGGCGGCATCGTCTGGATTGTCGACATTTTAGACCACATACGACTAACGCTATTATTAATAACGGTCATATGAGCTGACGATGGATAGATCGCCTAGTTTTCCGGGACACCGCCGTGTCACAGGCGCTGTGAGATATTCATTCGTCGTCGTCGTCGTGCTTTTCGTCGTTTCTATCATCTGCTGCTGGCGCGTCCTTGTAAGCGGCGTAAGCGTGCCTTTTGCAGGTCTCAAAAAGGCGCCGCACATTTGACGGCCTGTTGCGGCCTATCGCGCCAACCAACTGACCGATGCGGCAGCTGTTCAGTAGGTCCTACCCGAATGGCCCACTCACTATCCATTGCGTTTCGGGGGCGACCGAACTATTGTCGCGGTAATGTGTTGCGCATATGATATTCTCTACTACTAGAGACTAGGCCACCGACAAAGCTGAACTGCAAAGCACTCCTACTCCTTTTAGTAGTACAGTTACCACTAATTAGCAGTTAGATGATCAGCAGGGAGCACGTATCTGTTGACGGTTGACACGGCCGACGACAAGAAAAAGGACGCGTGTCATTTTGACGGCCTGGCTTGCCGTCAAATTAGTCCTTTCCATAATGCACGACGTTGAGGTCGTCCATGTCCATGCACTAGCTGCTTCTTCCTAGCGCGCTAGACTGAACTAGATGCTATAAATAACCGACGCCTCGCGCGTTCGACGATCACGCATTCTTGCCAGTACAAGAGCGACCGGTAGTTCACCGTTGTTCCGCGTTGACTAGGCTGGCTGTCCGGCGATCAAAATTAAATGTGTCGCCACGACACGCCTCATAGACGTGCCAATGCTTTAACATTCAAGCTGACACATCTTGTCTACGAGTGTTCAAAATATAGCCTATATTCGCACTTTGTAGGTCGTTCACACTGTTGTTTAAAACTTGGCGCTTAACACGTTTGGATAATTGGAGTTCTTTTTAGTATAATCTACTATGCTTTTTGGGAAAATTGCAAACCCGATTTATATATATATATATATATATATATATATATATATATATAAAGGATCCGTTGCATCGCTTGTAGGACACCGTCTTATAAGTGAAACGCCGGACTGCAAATTGCATTCCAAAAAAGTCTGAGCTTCCTGCAGAACGCGGTAAGGTAAGCCTTTAAGCGGACGCAGAAGACTTTGGTCTTTACATTGAGTTACGACCTGAAACTAAAGGCACAGCTTGCCAAGAGGCCTTTCAAAAATGAGCCATCGTTCGCCACCAATTTGTCGTGGTCCAACAGCCACTCAAATGTGTTGCCGTTGAGTTTTGAGAAGAAGAAAATTCAAACTGCAGGGGGCAGTACTTGGTAAGCAGTTAGTTCAAGGCTTTATAACTTTTGTGAATTTGGCTAATTTCTAGTCTAATCGAAGAACAGCGATACAAAAGTCGGTAAGAACTTTAACATAAACAGGGTCCTTGCAGTACTCATGCGCGAGCCTTTGGGATTGCTAGTTTTAGCAAAAATAGTTCAGCTGTGACCTTTTCTGGAACGTTGTAGGTACAGCCCATTTAGCAGTACACATATATAGTAGTTTTATTAAGCAATGATTGGTTTACGAATATACATCATAGACATCGCATTTCCGGAGTTGAGACAGCGGAATTGCTCATTCACAACGCTGAAGGTGATATATGTAGATCACACGGGCAGCCACAAAGCTTACATATACACACCGCCGAGATCTCATGAAACTTCTCGCGCGCACAGATCTTCACATGGAAGCCGTGGACGGCAAATCTGGTGATTAGATTCCGGATATATATATATATATATATATATAAGTACACTTCTGACTTCGTCCGGATTAACGCATTTGCTCTTGCTTAGGGCAAAAGCGCTAATTTGGAATAAAGTCAACATACTAGCGTTAACGTATGAAAAAGAGGACTTAGATTTGCGAGGCTTACTTTGAGTTATGTGCCACAGCATTTCACCAATAGCTATCAATCAAAGTGTAGACAATCTAGAAAAATAAGATTACACCCAAATGCTTTACAAGCTTCATTAGCTCGACCATTTGCGAGGTAAGTGGATAAGCTTTTTGAACGTTTCCTATTGTCTTGACGTATTGCGTACCCGTGCTACTATTCAACATGCCGGTCTTAATTGAGAAAACCTTCTAGTATTTTGTTCACATTAACCGACATGCCGAAGACGCACAGGGCCTTCCCACATTTGCATTGCAACCAAAGTACACTGACCAAGTTTGCGCAATTATCATGAGCTTTTATTTAGGTAACGCGCATCACATTTTAATATGATTAAGGAACCACATTTTAATATGATGAATAAGACTAAGGTGTGTTCGTATTTGATCGTAAGTAAGAATTGCGTTAAGAGTATTTTACCAAAAATATTCACCTGCATTTATCAAAACCAATCAACACTATACGCTCATTAATAGTAAGGAAACATTTTCAAAGACGGAAATATCCTATGGGTAATATTGTCGCCTTAATAAGAATGTAAACACTGCACCCACTGATACGGCACCGCGTTGAATCTAGCTTCCTTTTCGGGCTCGGGCAACGGACGAATCGTCCAGATGCATCTGTGAAGGTTGTTTGTGGCGGAACGCAGAACCAGCGAACCGGAGATCTGTCCTGAATCAGTATCTGGGGGTGCGCTATTCAGAGCGGAACGACCACGTAACCCCACGAAGTCGCCACTTGCCCCCATTTTGGCCGGAATTAAACGGGCTAACAGAATGTCTGCTGGTCGGCGCCACTTCATCACGAGGCGCCGCCCTTGAGGAAAAACAACCTGTCAGTCAGTAACTGCAAACGTTGGCGTAGTTAATTCTCACGTGGGGTTTCGAACCAGCTACACCCCATCGAAAAAAGGGCAGATCACGGCACGGGTAACGAACGGGCGAATCTATCTAGCTCTATATTGTATCGTGTCAGTTTGTTTCGTAAAGAACTACCGGCTTACAATTCACGTTCTTCGTAGAGCCCAATGTGCTGCTTGGCGTAGTTATAATTATGTCTTCGCCTTTTGCGGCTTACTGCCCACCTTGTTTCGATTTAGTTTCTGTGTGTACAACATATAGTATTTATGACGAATGTCTCAAAAACTCGAAACCGAAAGCGGTGAATCTGCGCGACGGTGACTGTGCCTTACACGTTGCTAGACGTACAAGAGTAATAGTAGGCCATTTGTGTGTGACGAACAGTTGTGTTTTCGATGTGTGTAATTTTCTTCATTCCAGTAGGTGAACGGTACGGTACGCTCAGTCAAATAGGGTAGCTTGCACGTTTCTGACGGATCATAGCCATTACTTACATTAACAGTGGATCTGCCACCAGTGTTTGTCTAAGCACCTGATGCTGTCTCTATTCCAATGCGCAATTCCACCAGAATCAGACTATTTTTGGTTGCTCGACTCGATCTGCCTGCCGGCACCGTATGCCTAAGGTATTTTACTTACAATAGAATACATTTTTTTACAATTGTACTACATTTCACAAGTGTAACTTACCGCAACGCAGGCGTTTGATGTTGGAACGGAGCACGCGTATCTGATATAAAAGGGTGTGTACACACACTTCAATCAAGTAAATAAATCAATCAATCAATCTGCGCATTCTTCGGCGTTCTTTGTCTCTCAGCCGCCGCATAGTTCACTAGAAAAGTTACTGCCAAAGTGTCGGCTATGGCCTTGTGTTCTTTCGAAGACGTTCTGTTAAAATGCCAAGCTTGCCTTCCTTGCCTGCTTGACCTAGTTGGCGTTTCTGAGTGACAGCCCTGAGACAACGCTTCTAAATATGTTCGCACGCCGGCCATTGCGAAGGGTCTGTGTTTTATTTATGAGCTGTATCAGTCTGACCGTTACGGTCGCCAAACCTGCGCTAGTTGGCGCAGCTTATTGGCTCTTCTGCACCCAAATTTAGGCTCTCAGCTTTACAAACTCGCTTACCAAGTTCGGTCTGAGCCGGATACACCAAGAAACTCTTATAAACCTCCTATATATGTGGGTATTTGCAAAGTAGTCTAACGAATCTAATGCAATGTTTGTTAGCTTTTTCTCACATAACTCAGGCTCAATTAATGCACGCTTTAATGTTTGTATTTAATTTGCTGGTGGTTGTAGGATTATTAGCGAACACATGATCTTGTTCATAAATTCCAATGAGAAAACTCGGACGGCGTTAAATGGCGAGATCTTGAACGTCAGTGAATGTCCGCGTTACGTTACGCAAGATAATACATCCGGGACACTTCATCCTGAAAAGCTCAGTTGTCTCGCCGGCTGTGTGGCTCGAGACACCATCCTGTTGGAGGAGAACCAGAGTTTACTTGTGTTGATTCCGCCAAATCAGTGGGCCTAAGACAACCTCAGCATAACCAATAAATGTCATGCTGCGAAAACGTTCGTCATCCACCTAAGTAAGTGAGTGAAAATAAAAATAGGATCCAATAATTCCTTTGGACCACCAGACTGTTACATATGGAACATTTATCGACTCTTCATGAATTACCTGAGGGTTATTGGTTGCCCACAGATGCGACAGTTTTGTTTGATCACACTTCCATTCAAGTAGAAATGGGCTCCGTTTTAAAAAGCATACGTTTTAAAAAGCACCGCACAGGCATCACGCATCCCGGAAAGCTAATTGGCGAAGTTTAGCGCTCTTGATAGTCTGTAGACTTGAGCTGTTGCGTCAGTTGAATCATGTATGTACACATCGCTTGATCAGACTTCAATATACGCCAGGTTGAGGTGCAAGGAAGGCCCACTTGTTGGACATGTTGGACGAACCGATATATCCGGATAATGTCTACACTGTCGGCCATAGCGGCGATATTTTCATCTGAACGAGCGCTTCATAGTTTGCCATGGCTTGGTACATCACGTACTAAGTCTGCCCTGCCAAACTTTTGCACAAGTTCATGAATGGTGTTCTCACAAGGCCAGTTATTTATTTGGCAGCTCCACCCTGTTCTGCTTACGAACAAAGCAGCTCACGGAGAGAACAAAGCTGAACGCCGGCATTTTAGAAAAGTGCTAGCTGCTTATTCGGATGCCGTATATATGTTAATCTATATCTAATATGTATTCAATATATATTTATATACAGTGGCATATATATGCATCTATCATAGATATACATTTTTATACAAACATATATAAACGTTATGCTTTGTATATATCTTTTCAACATACAACTTCATTCGTTAAACAAGGCAATTTTTACATTTTACTAAAATGTTACTATTTTGCTGCCCACTCATTCATAAACTCTGAATAAGCAATTGCTTTTGGTTACCCCAGTTATATAATGCCAAGTCTCTCTCTGCTCTAGGTTTTTGTGGTGTTGAGCAAAAAATCGCGCCATGAAGCCCTTGTTTGTAATCGCATGTCTCTGAACACTCTGACTATCATTTACGTTTTTACACCTATACTATTACACGAGTAAGTTATTCTGAGGAAATACAAACGCCTCTAAAGATTCAATCCTTCTGAAGTTTTGTAGTGGCAAACATGTTTTTTTTTCACATGTGTCTACGAAGCTCGGAGGGATCACGCTTATCCTTGTCAGTGCGAGGAAAGTAAACCTAGTTAGTAAGGCATCATAGATAGTGGTATCTGAAACTCGGTAATCATTTTAGGGTATTGTGTGTGGCCGTGCGACGGAGATTCGAGAGGTCAGGCCGCTGTGTGAGAAGTACGCGCTTGTCGGCCCATTGAGACTAAGGGCCAGCCGAATCAGGCGCTATCTAAACTAAACCTTTTCCAACCAGCCATGGTCGGACCTTCTCCCCCGGTTTCTGTGTAAGATTGTCTGTTTTGCGGGAAACATTGCGCCTGTCCTCGGAGATGAGTTGACAGAAGGGTAACAAGAAAGTGATGAAAACGAGTGAATTTGAGCGGATGGGTGAACGGGAGGCCAGTCGTGGTAATCACTACTGCATCAACGTTGAGAAAACATTGTGCATCGCTAAATTTGCCACCGAGAACGACTAAAGGAATGTGATTCCTCTTCCCTCAAACCGAAATGACATCAAATACAACGGCAACTGTGGGCAGTGCAAGGGCAAGAACACCAAGCGATCAAACATTGATTGACAATGAAGATGATTTGTGTGATGTTAAGATAACATTCCCCATCTCTATTTTACAAGGAAGTGGCACTTAGTATTCTGTAGCCACTGTAATTAATCTTGCCGGCGATTACACCAAGGAAACCACAATGGCTCTCGGTTCTGCAGCAGCAGCACCAGCAACAACAGCATTAAGCGAACCACAATAATAACTGATGACTAAGAAACGGCCGAGTTGTTCAAGGATTTTTTAAATCTGTATACATTTCGTTCAGTCCTCTAAGTCATTATACCTGAGGCGACGGAATAAGGTGTCCCGCCCCTATAATAGCACAAGAAAGTGTTTTAAACAAAATCAAGAATATTTTTTGGTATATTGATTGCAGTTGAATCCACAGCACACCATTCCAAAAAAATATTAATTTCTCTCCGCGAAATAGACTCCAGCCTGGCTAGAAATAAGGCAGTCCTGGTAACCTCTGTCCACGGCGTCGCCACCCGTAGGACAAATAACGGAGGATTCATGTGAGATCAGAAAAAGTTCCCCCTCTACTTTAGATGAAAGTAGCACCAAGTATTATGTAGCCACTATTATGCATTTTTACCGGTTCTATGTGGAGGGTAACGTACCCAATTTTTCATCAATCCATTGGTTCTCCAACCTATAAGGAGGACCTTAAATCGAATCTAGATAATTCCCTATCTGTTGCACAGTCATAGCATATATGATATTTGAAAAACTTCCTGTGGACGACATCTGTCCCAAAGTGCGCCTCAATTTGTCTTTAAAAAATATACGAATGCGGTAAAGTTATGTCCACTCTAAACTCAATCCTGGATCTTGGCGTAACCATGACTCCGACATTTGATTTTAGTACCCATATGAGTAGCACTATCCGACCGGCCAGACTCTTATTCAGCATAATGTCCACATATGCTTTATCATAAACATACCATAATTTTTTACTCACCTTTATCGTTCTGAAAATGAGTGTACATTCTTAACTGTTGTAACGCTGTCTCTACACCGTATATATTTGTAATTCAAGCTCCGATATTTATTATTTTGACTCGTACAGCCTAACAGTGTTTAGTCTACGTGTCGTATATATATATATATATATATATATATATATATATATATATATATATATATATATATATATATATATATATTTATTGCTATTTTATACATTACCGGGGTTATTGTCGCGTCATGGCTATGCCCTTAACTAACAAGACGCTCTTTTCTACAGACCACGTAACGATATTATTCGATAAACGGTTGAATTATAAGAGATTGCCCGCGTATATGTTGCAATGCAAAAAATGTTTTGTTGCCATACTAAGCCATTAATATCTCGAAGTACTTCATTGCACTTCTAGACACACTTGCCATCGGATGATTACACGCTCGGGCGCTGATAAACTTTGCAACGTATTTTTGTACAAAGCTGCTTCTGTAGAGCCACGGCTGAGCAGCCGGAAGCGGCCCAACTCATTTAAATTCCAAAAAGTAGACCCACGAGCTCATATATATATATATATATATATATATAATTCATTATGGTTTATTAACACCTAGGTTGGGTAAATGATAAACAAGTACATCAGAGTCGATTAGTGGTTTTTCCACATCACCGGAATTTCTCTCATCTTGCGAGTTCCGCTATTGACTGAACTGCTGGAAGTGCTGCGGCGTGGTATCTATCGGAATGGCCTAAGCATCTCGAGCACCTACAGCACTCCTGAGGATCGTGGAATTTTTGCGTGCTGTACAACACGTGAAGGAACCCGTGGGCTGCAAACGCCGTAGTAAGATGCCTACTTCAATATTCGGCTGCTCGCCAGGTGGTACCCCTCATTGCTATCGTCTATATATATAGTATAGATCTCTTTTACGCTGTGTCAGACGTCGATTTCAAAGCTGTGCAAGACGAAGCCGGAATCTAGTCTTGCTTGAAACAGGTTCACGTGCTGTACGCGTGATCACCTACTAATCGCGATGCGTCGAAGTGACAACAGCATCGTAAGCTGTCGAATGCGTGTCCTGGACAATATAGGACAATATAAAAGGACAATATATTCGCCGCGCTTTCTCCTATACGTGTATCACAGGTAGTGCGTGTGCAAGTATGCACAGAGCATACACAGGGATAAAGCAGTTAAACCAATGACACCAACGGCAAATTGGTTTAAGTGCTTCGCTTGAGGGAACTTTCTACGTCTTAGTTGCTGGAATGAACACCGTCATGATCCCCCTGTTCCCTGTGTCAACGCTTTACTATGAAACTCGCACTATAATGTGTAAGGAGGCACCTTTCAAACAGCAGTATTAGCTGGTCGCGCGTTCAGACGCGACAAGAGCTAGACCGCAAAAGACAACAGAGTAGTAGAGCACTTCTGTAGCTGCAGTGATGAAAGCATAAACTGAAAGCATAAGATGAAAGCATAAATAGGAATCACTAAACCTATAAAGGAGAAACAAATGCAAGTAATAACTAAAGTATATATATGTATATATATAGGCGAGCATTGCCGAGTGTGCAAACGTATTGTAAATTATTAATAAATCATCACAATATTTTCTATATATATTCTATATATATAAACGCCCCGTCATATAAATAACACATAGCAATATTATCTAAAAGAAATAACGCAAACTTATAAGTATATATATATATATATATATATATATATATATGGGTAACTCTATAGGTACACCCTCTAATAAAGTTGCCAGCATAACACAAAAACTAGAAATCATTTCTCATGAAATATGTCATTATCGTGCCGCTCAGTACTGCCTGGAGCGCAGAAGTGTATTGCTTTGACCGTCGACCTTAACTTACCAAACGCTATTTCGTTGTATCGTTTTGTTGGTTGAACTCTGTTGTTGGCAACTCTGCAGTTGAATCCACAGCACACCATTCCAACGATGGTGGACGGAGATTTTGCGCTGGGAGAGTCGCGAGCGATCTGCACCTATCTCATCAACAAGTACTCGCCCGGCCACCAGCTATACCCGGACTGTCCGCAAGCGAGAGCCGTCATCGATCGGTCCGTATTTCACATAGTGATTTTTGCTGTGATCTGTGATATGACAAACATATAATATGTAAAAGTAGGCACTCAAATTTGCACCAAAAAGCAGTGTTTGAAACGTATTTGATTCCGTCCAAATATTACTGTGAACGAAAAAGAAATAACGCACTTTATAAAGAAAAAAAAATATATATATATATGACTGGTTTAAATATTACATATATATATATATATATATATATATATATATACAAGGAAGCGAAATATGCAGTGTATAACATAAAATACAACTGCATAGCAAGTACAGTATCGTTTCACGAGCAAAATCCTGGCGTTTTTACTTTACCGGGAAGTCTCCTATAGACGGTGATCACTCAGCATACATAACAAATCACTTGCTCCGGCACTAATAGATACTAGGCAGTCAATACAATGCGAGGTTTCTGTTTGAGTGGTCGGATAGTTATCAATAGTCATGCTAGCCGGTATGCCCTTGTCCCGATTTTACTGAACACATATATATGTATATACAAATATGTGTGTGTATATTTATATGTGTATATATATATATATATATATATATATGCGCCTTTGATCTAATCCGAGAATAATTTTAATACAGTACATTATTTGGATTTCACGTGTATTGATCACGTGTATCGTATTTCAATAATGCTCCGAAATATGCACTTTATACACAAATGTCGTTATTTGTTTAGTTGTTTCCTTTTCTCTTCCTTTTCTTGCCCGTTGCTTTTGTAACAAACGCGTGCTCTGTTGTGTTGTGCTCCAGGTACCTATATTTTGACATTGGAACGCTGTACAAGGCCATAGGGGACTACTTCTATCCGAAGCTGATGTTTGGAAAAGAACTGGACAGCGAGAGGGAGCAGAAGTTGAAAGACGCGCTAGGATTCCTCGAGGCCTTCCTTGGAAATCAGAACTTTTTGACGGGCGCCGCGCCTTGCGTCGCTGACCTATCGATCGCTTGCAGCCTTTCCATGCTTGAGGTATCTGATTCTATATATATATATATACATATATAGCTTTTTGTTTCTCGATTTTATTTTATATTTCATAATTCTGCCATATCCACGTCACCAATCGAAAAAAAGTGCGCCTCAGAGTGTTCCACCAGAAGGTTACCCTATATACTTCTCTGTTATTTGTGATACTTAACTGATAACCTCGTTCTAACCAGGTGACATTGGAAATGACACTATGGCATTTAAAACGAGCAAATAAGACAGCTAAACTCACAGAACTTCAGTTCAGTTTATTACTTTCAAACACACGCTTCTTACAGAACATTTGTGTTTCATACATCGTCAAGTCCTAATGCATCGTTAGATATTGCCGCAACTTGAGGATTTCAGCTCAATACGGATTCCTGCGAGCACTTACTTTGCCAGGCCGGATGCAGTTGCAGTAATTAAGCGCACTTAACGATTTTGTATTACCAGGCAATATTTGTCTGTTTGAGATGATTTAGCACGACGTTAGTGAACACTGTTTTTTTTTCTAAAGATTTGTAGACCTAATTGACACTTCACATTGATGGCGCTGCTAAAAAAGCTAGTTTGATGCAAGTCGGCTCAATGCGTTGGGGCGCAGAGAGTCAGGCGGTGAGGAGCGTTCACATGGTTGACCGGCAGAGAGACTGCAGTTAGAGCAGCTACAATAACAGCAAAAACAGCAGACGGTTATGTCGTTCATATTCAAAGCAATTAGCCCCAAAAATTGATGACGCTTTAGCATTGTACTGATATTCAACCTCTCGATGAGCAGCATCGGTACACTCTGAAAGTAGGAAGGTGTTATGTGATAGCGTCGAAGGACTTTGCTGTAAAGTAATCCGGAGCTGCCATACGTGCAGATCTTGGTGGTAGTAGCAAGTACCCCAATTGAAAACCTTGAGTGACACACACTAAAGTTGCGGATGGGTTCCATATGAATGAGTAGTTGATCGTGGCTCACGGCTCGGTTCTAACGTCACGATGAAACATGTATTGAATATTCCACCATTACGAACTGACGACAATCATATGTATATTGATGTTGTTGTTGTTGCTGTTGCTGATGACGATCATGATAATGATGACCCCCGTTTTCAGATAACCGGTTACGGTTTTCCGGGCTACCCGAAAGCCGAGGCGTACTACAAGCGGCTTAAAGAGTTGCCCCACTGGGATGAGTGCAATGCCAAGGGTATCGAAGGTTTCAAGCAATTCGCTGCTGGAAAGCTCCAACAACAGCAGCAGCAGCAGCAGGCACCCCCATCGCACGAAGAGTAATAGCTGAGAGCAGGCACGAATGTTATACTGTCGCCCGTCATTTGTTTGCGACAGCTGTTTGGATTTTGGGAATCAGCAGCGAACATTACTGGTTGGTTTGGCTGGAGGACCATATATATATACATATATATATATATATATATATATATATATATATATATGCAGGGTGTTTCTTCAATGAGTCGCTACATTTCAAAGGGGTGGTATAACTCGTTGAAGTAACCATTATTCCTAATGGAATAACAAGGTGGAGGGGAGAAATGCATTCGTTAGAAGTGAGAGTGGGATTACTGAGAAATGTTATAACTATATGGATGGTCGGACATCACTTCACAGAAGGCGGTGTCATTGCGGGCCGGAAACCAGACATACCACCACTAGGGCCTTAGGATATCCACTTTTGCTAAACATGTCCGCTTAGTATTTCGGTCAACATCCTTAAAACAAGTACAATCATATGCACTTTACAGTGTTAATTTCGGTACCATACCGATAGTGATTCGATTCGATAAGGTGATACTTTCTTTACCAAACACGCTGTTAGTGATGTCGCACCATCCACATCAGTACAACTGGTGTTAGTAATATCACTCTCACTCCTAAACAAGAGAATTCCGTTTGCTGTTTGCCTCACAGTTCATTGGGAAAAATAATTTTTGAGCAAGTTACCACCCCATTAAAATGTGGCTACTTTGTTTAGGTACACCCGGCATATCTATATATATATATATATATATATATATATATATATATATATATATATATATATATGTGTGTATGGCTTCAGTACAGCCTCGGTATAGCGGGATGATTCAAAAGCAATATATACGACTATACATAAAATAATAAATGAATATGTAATAATTGACAAATCAATTTTGGTAACTGCTGCACGTTTAGTATGAATACGTATCACAAATGCTGAGTAGTCGTCTAGTATGCTATAGGAATTTATATGCACACATAGATATAACAAAAAGTAGAAAAGATTATTTTTTAGGTAGTACACGTTGTGTATATAGAAGCTTACCGCACTAATAAGTCGCTTAGTATTTAATATACGTGTATGTGTATTCAGGCTGTCAGTTTGGTCAGATTCTTAACACAAATTTGTAAATATATTCTATAGTTGCAGAGCCAATTCAATCAATTATATATATAGCACCCCCTAGGGATCTGTTGCCTAGGGCTATTACCTAGGTGCAGTTAAATATCACACGAACCACAGCACCTGGCAACAAACAGATTGTGTCAACTGTACGTAAACCGGCCTCGTCATGTAGGAGTCTGACGTCGTCTGCATTTGCACAGTTCGGGGCGCTTCTTGACGATCGCGTGCTTTAAGCGATCCAACCGCTCGCAGTGCTTTTTCACTGTTAATCGCTTCCACGTTCTGCAAAAGCGCTTTGTCGTCGTTGCAAAAACGCCCGGTCTTCTTAGCGTAAAGAGATCTATCTTTACAACGATGTGTGGACTTAGTGTCTCTTGTTTCGAGCATGAATTTGTGCAAGTTACTTTGTTGTAGATGATTAATTTCGCGCCATCAATGAATCAACTTTCGCATCAATGGATGCCCTTTGTGCTTTTAAGAAGAAGGGCGCCGGCGTTCACTGGTGGTTTATCGTGCTGGGTGCGCATGAGCTGCTGCTTTCACTGCCTGTATTTTGTGAGCGATCTCCGAATCCGATTTATTGGTGGCCAAACTCGCGTATCAAAATGTCTATTTCGAAAGACATCGAACCACGACATTGCGGTAGGATCGCACACCGTTTCAGGCTCAAAGACAGCACAAACAGGAATAGCTACTTACGGGTGCCTGGTTATGCATTTTTAGACAAACTGCCAGAATGCAAACGGCCGCTTTAATTAAATACGATGAACAGTTCCCTGTACGCAAAGCATTACTGTTTTAACATTTCTATTTTATATGATCTAAATTCAGTCCGGCGAGACTTTTAAATAATGCTTGCCTTGTTAAAGCGTCAGTCATAGTGTTTCAGTATTTTTAACTTCTGTTTAAATTTTCCCACAGACGTGCTTTCACAATCAATTGCGACGTTTGTTCCATTCCTCTCTAACAAAAACTCCGTTTATTGTCGACAAAGCGAGCACTGGCCTACACCACAACTTGATTCGAATATGCGCGAGTCTTCGGTTGGGGACGAGCCCAAGGCCATAAGATTCTTGCAACTCCGAAAGCTTACTCTGCAACATGGTCGTAGCCCCGATGGGCACAAGCTGAGGCGACTCTTATTTCAGTATCCGCGGCTATTTGGGTCGTCCACCTTCTCTCGTAATTCGGTTCGCCTCTTTGAGCTCGCTGGCGAGTCGCGACAGATGTTTTTGTCGTTCTCGTCGTAAGTTACATTTGTTCGTCTTTGCTGTCTTCCTGAGGCGTGTTTCCTTCTGGAGTGCCTTCTAATCATATTTGTTAACGTACTTCCAATACTGAAAAGCTATCTCGGGCCGTCGAGAGCGTGTACGATCCAGCCGTGTAGCCGTCTGTTTTTCTTGCAAGCCCGCCTTTGCCCATAGTTGTCCCATTATCGAAATCCCCTCGATGCGGACACGGTCACATGCTTGCTTAAGGGTCTAGTGGCGCGCTTTGATCGTCTGACTTACCTCCCTAAATCGATAGACCCGTCCCAGCCGCCAAAAAATATTTTTCTCACGTTCCGCTCGCAGGAATGCTGTTTTCAATAATGCGTAACCGCAATCGCTGTATGGGGTATGCTTTCCTGGAATGCTAATATTTTTTGGTGGCTACCCTTGCTGTATAACCGGTAGTCACCACTCGCATTTCATTGTGACGATTTCTTTTCTGAGCGCCTGCGCAATAAGTCTAAAGATTATAAGTTTATTTTTCGTACATTACAATATGCATGTGGGGCACATATTATGAAAGGTTAGCTATGCCAATGGGCCTAGCGGGTGTGCATTGTGACAATCACGTGTCCGCTTCCTCTAGGCTAGGCCGAGACCACTTCAGAAGAGTGTCACGAACGGAGGCTGTATTTCCACGTTGTACGTCAAGATCCAGACGTTGTTTAAAGAAGGACGACGATCTGCTATCACCGGTTGACATATTTAACATAGTGCCGACTTTGTGAATTAGCTGTCTGATCCGAACAGCAGGAGCACCCAAGGTCTCAAACGCGAGAGGCCAGAATTCGTGGGGATACCCAATTGATGAGTATTTTCTTAGCTTGTTGGTCTCCGCAAGATGGGCTGCATAACCAGCTTCGGATGCGCCGCCACCGACCATAGAAGGTGCTAGGGAGTCGGTAACGGTTGCAGTCTAAAGATTATTATTTTATGAGCCGATTCATAGTATTTCAATCTGTCTAAGGTGTCCAGGGTGGGTGCCCTTCCCTGTGTACCACTCTAACCCCGTCCACTGTGTTAGAATGATACACCTAAGCTGGAGTGCATTCTCTAATAGTTCTTCACTGCAGTTTTGGTTTGCGCAAATGTGCGTGTTTGCACATTCTAATCTTTTTCACTTCTCCAATCATTGCTCAATCTTCCAAATATTATTAAGTGCTTCGCCACAAAATGTCATACCGCATTTGTGGAGTTCACTTGAAAGTTATGTAAATATAGCTATGGATGCTTATCTGTAGATATAAACACGAACATATGCCCTCCTGTCTTCTGTGGCCATCCAGTTTTAAGATGCCAACTCTTTTCAGAAACACCCCCTCTTTTGCTAAGCATTGTAGCTGAGATATTCTTTTCCTTAGGTAAGAGTTAGAGTTCATAACGAGAACTTAAGCATGTGAATGTATGCAGTTCCGTAAATAAACCACGTCTGAATTGACTTGAATTGAAATTGGTATGCTAAGGCTCTATGTAAAGGCGTCAGCTACCTATTATGGGGCTTGCTTTTGAGTGATTTGTTATTGTAGGTCAGCTTTTGTTAGAAGTTCTTGTCGTGGTTTCAACGTCCCAGATGTTGCACTGTTTTTCGCCATGTTGTTACACTTGTTATTAGCGTATGCCTCCAGTTGTCCGCTCTTCATGCTGGACTGGAGATTAACGATATTGTGGCCTGAAACTTCCCTAGGCGTAGTTTTACCCGGTCACCGTCACCAAATTTCCTTCAGCATTTCAATCTGTGGCGATATCTTTTGGGTAGCCACTTTTGTGGCTAGCTAAGCCATGTCGCCACAAATCGCAAACCCTTATCTAGTAGCTAGTGCACAATACTTCATTGGCTTCTGGTGTGCTCGATTGCGGATTCAATCCTGATTGTGGAGATCAATTTCTTATGTTCGAACATGTCAGGAGTGTATATGTAACACATTAGAAAAAGATAACCCACTCAAGTTCTGTACTTGACTATTCCACGCTGTCACAACGACTTGTGAAAAAAGGCCCACATAAAAATGCAACATTTTCGAACAAAACCGGAGAAATTCCACAAAAGGAAAGAGAACAAGGCAAAATCCGTTTGGCCCTGTAACAAATAACCTGGAACGGGTTATATAAGCCAATTCTAAAAATATCTTTCTGAGATCTGAAGTGCTTGTCTAAGATGCACCTCCGGGGGTCATACACACAGAAACACACTGGGGACAGTCTGACCGTGGTTGGTTGAAAAATAAATGGATTTAACATCTCAATCAGTTTTTGGTATTTCCCCTCAGTCTCGTAGCTCTTTCTCGGTGGCGTTTTCTGCTAACCCGGCGTGAGCGGCCGCTTATATTCAAACTGGCTTGTTATTTACCGGATCTTTGTTGGTAAACTAGGGCAACGACATCGACTATGCGGGCTGAAGGGAGGTGGAGAACCCATAGGCACTCGTTAGATCAGACACATTGTGGCTTTTGCTTTAAGCCTATGTAGTTGTCAAGACAAACATCCACAATCCCATGAAGACCTTCGCACCCCCGTCCCCTGCAGAAAGAGCCGGCCCGGAGATCATGCCCAAGCATATCTTTGCGGCGGTGCGGTCAGACCAGGCAAGCTTTTCAGCAGGGCTAGACGGCATGAGACTGAGACATCGTAGTAACTTCCTCAAGATCTCAAGGCATAAAGGCTTGCCGTAGCTATAGCAAATGCCTGTAACATCTTCAAAGAAAGAGAACAGTCTCCGACGAAGTCCGACCTCTTCTGGGCTAGGCTATTTGCCCTTCTAAAAAGGAAGGGTCGCAAGGCCGATAACTCGTTCCTCGGCGCTAAGACGTCTTGCAGCTAAAATTGCAAATAAGGTCGTAGGTACAGCGATTGGCAGGGCATTAGGCCTCTTGGAAACTCGCAAGCACCCTTACGGTGGTTGTAAATCGTGATTTCCAAAATACCATTAATTCGCTTAGGGGAGACTGTCTTATGGACACCGTTAAGAAATATACCCCGGAAACTTTCCATATAACGGCGCGATCGTACGGGACATACTCAATGCGTCTGATAAAGAACAAACGATTAGCTCGTCATCAACAGTATGACTCTCACGGCCCGGCGCTCTTCTGCTCAATATGAGATCTAGTCACTGGGCGCAGCACTCAATGCTTGGTATATGCATGACGAAATAATTGGAGGTGAACTGAAATACGTCCTGCGTGATATACGTAATATACTAGATTTTGAGGACATACATGGACTCTAACTGGCAAATGCGAGCTTTTTGTGCAGGGCAAACCTTATTTCGAAAGGGAAGCTACTATGGCTTATTAGAGAAATTCTGCAATTTCGCGCCACGTGCTAGTTGGGCCGGATACGCTTTTTGAAGAGGCACTTTATAGGGCACTCAACGCATGCAAAAAGCAATAAATGAACGTCTGCATCTGATTGGAGCCCACGGGGGAGTGTTCCTGCTACGCCGTTCTATGGGGGTTAACAGTAACGCCCTCGCATAAGCCTGGTAACCTCAACCTGCAAGCCCAAAAGGGAAGGCAGACACCCCTCCCCGTATGTTACGAAGGCATCGGATTCTTGGGCATGGCCAGTTAGATCATTCCTGGTCTAGCAGCACCATTTTACTGCACATCGGGTCTGGCAGAAGCACGGCTCACGGAAGGTGCACATAAACATAGCACATCGAAAAAGCTTAACTCACCTGTATATGGAACAAGTAAAACCGCTAAGCTTTCGAGGTCTACAAGAACGGTTAAAACCACCATATCGCAAGCGGTATGTAAGGCCAGGGCAGGCTCTTGGTCAAATGCTATTCCCTCGGCGTATACCATTACGTTCCTGGACGGCAACGTCACGTGAATCTGCATTGACCTTTGTCTGGGCTCAAAACTGGCTTTGAATAAATGAAGGATGAGCTCAAGAACAGATTCAAGGCATACCCGAGTTTATAGATAATATATATATATATATATATATATATATATATATATATATATATATGTAAAGAAAGAGATTATTTTAGCCAAGGCCCTTATATCCGCCGAAACTTGGTCTTCAGCAAACTGATTGGAGGCCAGACGCCTTAACGCTTTGGTGCTCCCTTTGGTCCTACCTTCGTTTCAACAGTAAACACGTGCCGTTGTTGTTAGTGCTCTCACAAAATGTTTTTTGTTTACTATTCACAGCAGTTCGTATCCTACAAAAAGATAGCTTCTATTTCATCTCTTGAAGTCAAACTTACGGATTTAAGGTAAAGCCTCGTTAAGTAATTTACCATTTAGAACGGTTGTTATCCTACACAAATATAGCTTCCATATCCTTCAAACTTCTGGTGCGTGCTACAAATACGTACAGCGTTCGAATACCTGCTACAAACACACTTGTTGGTTTTACCATGCCGACCTGACCTCTAAAATTGAGCCAAAATAACATATCAAGTAGATATATGTACTCCGCTTACGTCGAGTATACCAACGCCAAGAAAGGATGCAAAAAGCAAAGCGGGCCGAATTGTAAATGCTAAACAATAAATGTTTAAAATAAGCACACGTTTGCAATATGGTAGTTGAAGGAATTATTGTTCTTTATTTATCGCTTTATAGTCATTTGGTACAATAATATTATAGCTAGTATTATTATTATCATTATTATTTTATTCGTAGTAACAATCATGGTCAGTGATGCGAATACACGTATACAGCGGGAGATGGCGGTGCGGTCTATCCGCCATCTATCAGCTGAAGTTTCGGGGGTAATATAGTAATTATTATTGTTATTATTCTTATTACTTATTACGATTTTTATTATTATTAGTCACTTATTCGTTCGTCGACAAAGTCGAGCAGGTTATGGTTCGTACGTAGTGCATCCTAAGTGCAAGAAAGGCCCGTAGCCGTATTCGGACAGGGAATAAGCCGCTCAACCATCAGTCATGAACAATGAGTCGAGAATGCAGACACTTTTCGATGCCATTTGGGTCTCTGGGCGGGTTGGCGAATGGGCAAGAAGGACAAAACCTAGCCGCCTAATAGGTTTTAGCCGAAAGCGTCGAACCTTGTGAGTGAAGTTCGATGACAGGGCGACCATTTTCGCCACAACAATCCACTGCTCATTAGAGCAACCGTCAATCTTCTTCCTGCGACGATCAACGATGTCATTGAGGTGTGTGACAGAGGCGCCACCGTCTTGGGGGCTCCCAATGTCTGCTAATAAATTGCCAAGTTATAATAATAATAGTAACAATCGCCAAGTTAAAATAACAATCATCTTGCCTAACCAACATCATTGACTTCTGTCGTCACTATCCACGCTAATCCATTAATACGTAACAGTTGTAATCCTCACCATCATTATCAATAACTTCATATAAGCGTATATGTATTCTTAAATATGTATAGCAGTTACAATCATCGATACCATACATTACCACAATATCATTAAGTGTTTCCATTCATGGCGTATTCCAGATCTACACTATATATATATATATATATATATATATATATATATATATATATAAACGTCATATTTATAGTCGTCGTCATCATCATCACCATTAGCATTGCTTGTTGTTATGTACTTGAAAGGGCTCTAAAGTGATGTCACATTCTGCCTATGCTAGACTGGGCCGATCGCTTTCCACCCATACGAGATTGACTCTTCTTCTACGTTACGAGATGATGCGTGGACGTTGTCATTGAGTAACGATAACAGTCAATAAATTAATTCGAAATAGTCGTACAAGAATCGCCAAGTATCGATCGTATCTTTGCTAACTGGATTTCTGGAGTCTGATGTCTCTCCTGCCGAATAGCCACCCACCCGCCCGTCGTTGCCGAAATGCTCCTTCTATGCATCCCCCTTGGGCAGCGACCATTGGGCGACAACAACTTCGAAACAATACGAAGCGCAGCTTCTTGTGCAGTGGAATTTTTATGTCCTGCTTCTAAATGCCAGCAGAACAAGAACAAGTGGAAATTTGCTAATGTCCATTCAAGCTTCGTTTCTCTCTGCCACTGCGCTAACATGCCCGCTCTTCTACATAGCAATCGGCCTGCTGATAGATACTACACGTGCGCGTTATGAGAATGTCATTGAGATTTACGGGGCGGCACGCATCTCTCTTCTCTCTCTCTCTCTCTGTCGGAATATAGAGATATCTAGGATGGGAATTTTTGATCGTAAAGCAAAACACAGTAGCAGCGCTTACCGCATTCACCGCGTTCGATCGCAATGGCGCGACTCGGATGCGTCCTCTGAGCTGTAACGCGGCGGCCGGCCAGAAATATCCTCACGCTGCGTTCGCGCTATACGTGCAAAGGAGAGTCTAGTCGTCCTAGCCATAGAATATTTTCTAGTTTTCGTACTGCATTGCAGCTAGTCCTGTTTTACCTTCTGTTGTAACGGGATGATACAATTGCCAAATCGACCTGTCTTTCCGATCCGGACAGCTCGGGCAGGTGTTCATGGTTTGTCGCGGCTTGCCCGCGTCATATCATACGCCAATTCCGCCCTGAACTAAAGTGAACGAAATTCATCGATAAATAGCTGCATCATTGGAATTCGTTTGGCAGTTGAGCCTGTTTCTTGACAACAGTGAGGTCTACCATCAAGAAGGAAGAAACGGCCGATATTTCTATTCCTTTGCCTTTGCTTATGAGCCCGTCGAAGTCGAGCATCACCTCGGCAGCTGCGGTGATGGCAGGCCAACGCTCATGTCCACCTTATGGAAAAGTCGTAATACAATGCTAAAACGATGCGTTTACTAGATATTAAGTGGTTAGTTAGCAAAAGTTGGAGGTAAAAATCGGAGTTTACATTATTCGCGCGGGGCGGGGGAAGGGGGGGGGGTGAGACAATGAAAGGCTTCAATGTACACAATAGCCGGTAATAGTTAGGTAGCCGACTGGGTTATTTCATCAAACATCTGACAGTTGTGTGTGACGTCTGGTCGTGTCTGATGCCCGCTAGCAGAAGAACGTCGTCTGAACGGACGTGTCAAACTGGGCGCTGGTGTACACTCCGATGGTAAGTATAGTAAAGTCGGCAGCACCGCGTAAATGTAAAACCTCACTCGGGGGGAATTCGCTCGGTGTTTTGGGCATGAAGATTATAGCCCATTTTTGGCTGCAACAGATTCACAACTAGTTGACTAGGTGTTGCGTAGATTGAGTAGAGCTTCTGATACTTTTGAATGGGAGATTGTCCACGCAGGCGAGAGTTGATTGAAAACACAGAATGTGTGGCATCCAACTACTGAACAACACTATCAGGTATATGAACTTGCTTCAAAACAATGTATCATATATATATATATATATATATATATATATATAGAAGAACACAATACAAGTGTATTATTATATCACGATAATTGCTAGTATTTGTCTAGTTATATATTGTTCTTAACAGTGGTACTCTTGCGACTTCTTGTATAGTATTCGTATCCTCATTATGAGTGTTAATCCTGCCCGTACCTAAGTCTGCCGACAGAACGTCGGATCAACGGATTGGATTCAAAAATGTCTGTGTATATATATATATATATATATATACGTGAGTGGTCTATATATGTACAGGATCCAGCGAGTTCGTTTTGGAGATTCGGCAAGGGGTTTGGTTGGTTACTCTGACGGGACTGGTTGTTTCCACAGATTCGAGGGCCCGAAGCGTGCGGCTTGTCTATGTGTTGCCGGCACTTTCGTGGCAAACGTGCCGCGCGCAGATAATAGATCTAGGACGACAGGGACATAAGGTCAACGGCGGATAAAGTTCCACCTAAAGGCTTCGTCTATCTTGCTGTCCTTACTTATGAGCAGCTTCGCCGAGGTTGCCCAATTCTGCATCAGCGCATCAATGCAATGCGAACCGCTTGCCGTCGATGGCGAATGGGGAATATCTCTCGTTATCGTTATTTGCGGCTTCATGTTCACGGCTGATCATTGTTGTTGTGTTGTTGTTGTTGTTGTTGGTGTTATTGTTGTTGTCGTTGTTGTTATTCCCGGCTGGTGCTAACTGGTGGTCAGGAGTATAGTATTGATATCACAGGCGAGAGGTGGTTGAGTCTAGGGGAGCCGGCTCTGCGACCCTCGTACGTGCTCCGTGTATGCTTCATCTGCTGCGCTGGTTGGCTTCTTCGGCTTCATTGTGAAGTAACGAGGCCAACACAGACATATAGACGTGAACCCTGCATGCAGAAGTCATTCGTTCATCACCGTGCTCATTGGTTGTGTGGGCGAAACAGCTTGTTGTTAGCTTTGTGTTGTCGTTGTAGTTGTCGCTCTTACTCATGTTAATGTTCTTGATGCATGGTTTCTGCTTCGCCACCGCAAAGATGATGAGCCGATTTCGTGGAACGTGGAGCCAAAGGTGCGCAGAGTCGGCATCGTCAACCGAGGATATAAAGCGTTGTGAAAAGGGAGCCGAACTACAAGCACTTGGGGGTATGGGAAGAGGAAGTGTCGACGAACTTCTCTCGGGCGAGTCGTTCGCGATCGGTTCCGAGAAGTGTCCAATTCTCGGCAAGCGTCCGAAACATTGTCGTTGGTAGCAGCAGCAGCAGCAGCAGAGTAGTAGCAGCCTAATCTGCCCCGCGCATACTAGACTACGCTCTTCTTTTTGACGCGGTGACCGACTTCACCCCAAACGTCGGCAGCTTGCGGTTCTAGTAGAGTGTTCATACGGTTCTCGAACGTGTAATTTTTTCTGTCAAGCTCGATCGTCGGCTTTTTTGCCGTTACCACATCGTCGAAGTCTTCGTATTGTCCGCCGCCTGCAGCCGGAACACCCGCTGCTCTATGGGTTGGCAACGACAGTCTCGTGACAGTCACGATTGGCCGTGAAGCCGACGGAAGCTGCCCGAAGGCGACAGTCACGTAAGCGCGCCACCGTGTCATCCGTGTCGGCCGCCAACGATGCGCCAAAGTCGAAAGCCTAACGCGTGGCAAGGCGGGTTCTTCTTCTTTCTAGCTCGAAGCTACCTACTGAGCTTTGATTATTACATGTATCCATCTATCTATCTGTCTATCGATGTATATCTCTCTAGCTAGATCTGTCTACAGCCTACCGATCGATATATGCGTATCTAGCTAGGCATTCGTGCGGTTCTCGTACTACTAAAAGAGAAACACCACTGCACCCCACGTCTATGCTCCTTTTCTCATGCTCTCTCCACTAATCGTCTCCTCCTTGATTTTTACATTATCTTCGCGATCATCACCATCATCATAATCATCATCTCAACCGTTACTGAAGATTCGAAAAAAAAACTACCTGAGGCCAGTAATGTCGCGACTACCTACATCATTAGACGCACTGGCGATAAGTCATGCACGCACATGACGCTCCAATAGGACGAA
>QVRM01006028.1:0-21775 GCA_003439945.1 Dermanyssus gallinae
TTGTTGTTGTTGTTGCTGTTGTTATTACTTTCGTCGTGTAGATCCTATTGCCCGATGCGTTGTTGTCGTAATTGTAGTAGTAGTAGTAGTAATAATACATTTTGAATTAATAGAATGTTGCCGTTGTTTTATTGGGACCGACTCACTGTGTGTGCTCATGATTAATGTCTCCGCAGACATTGACGGCGTTTGTGCCTGCCGGTGTTGTCCACCATGTTGTCTGCGATTTGTTATTGTTGATTACGCTGCTCCCCCTGGTTCTGCTGTTGCTGCTTCTGCTGCAATTGCTAGCACAGGGGGCAACATCCGAGCTCTCGCTGTTGATGTTGATGTCGTGCGTGACATATGTTTAATTTGCATTGTTTGCAGCCGGAGTGTTGTACGATGCCCGCGGGGCGGATATTGTGATGTCCGTCGTGCGTGTGATGATGACATAATCCACCTACCGTATGCGCGTCTCAGGCAGAGACGGCGCAATTACGGCAAACTGTTGCTGGCCCTTTGCAGACGCTGAACTAGAATTGGCGATAGTTCTGGCGCTCCAAGACTGCAGTACTCGCTCCGAGACCAATAGCCCTGAACCGGTTCGTGCATAAGTCACCTCCAGCATAGCGCCACCACCACCATCATCGATGTTTCGTGTCCAATGCGCACTTGTAAAACCCGTTCTATTATACTGCTATGGTGTGACAGTACGACAACAGGCGTTTCACTAATAAAGCTATGAGTAAATTTACGGTAAAGACCTACTTATACCACAGAAACGCCACTTTATGTATCTGTATGTAATGACCTTATTGTATATATATATATATATATATATATATATATATATCATTCATAGTCGGTCAGCCTCAGCCTACATGTCCATATGCCTCCTTAACACCGTTGCCATGACTCGTAGGCCGACTCCACGACGCGCTCAAGGAACCACAAGTCTCGCTCTCAGAGGACCAGTACTGGTTCCGTGAAGGGAGGCTAACGTTCCAGGCCATCAGACATATACTCGCTAAACCGAGGACGAGAGACAGAAAAGCCCCAGAACCTGTAATATTTGCTTCCTGGTATTTCTAGACGCAAACAATGCGTTTAGCATCGCACACTAGCGTACGACAGCGTGCTAAAAATGAACAGGCCTTGCAGGGTTGGGTTCGTCGCCATACCGACGACCTGTCAGGCTTTGACACCGCAAAGGATGTGGACCTGTTGGAGATCCGAGCAGATGATAGCTTGGCGAGGGTCAACCGGTGGTTGAAGTCTTCCACCATCTAAGGTTAGCACCGGAAAACACAAAGCGCTCTTGCGTAGTGGAAGACAGCACTGCCGGAAACTGGGTATTCGTGTGAACGGTCAGGTAAACAAGCAGAGCAAACAAATACCCGGGTGTAATGTTTGACAGAGACGTCAGATGTACGTGAGCACACGTGGATCCTGTAACAGCCAAGACGCACTACGCGTCACGCAAGCTGACCAGAGAGCAAAGTATCTTTCCAAAGATAACGGCACAGAGACAACATGGCCGGTGAACTGTTGTGAGCTTCCAGATTGGCTTGTCCATGACGTGACTTTTGTAAATGCCTTGCTTGTTGCGACAATTTTCGTCTGCATGCAGGACAACACTGTATTTCTGGTAGACTCTATCGATATTCGAATGTTTGATTCAGGTTCTTTCCATCGGCTTGTAGCCCAAGTGCTCTTGCATTTGTTTGGCGGCTCTATAGGCTTCTAAAAAGAGCTGGTGCAGAAACGGTCAAATAGTTGCACATGCTCCATAAACACGCGACAAAACTAGACGTCCGGAATTAGGCTTTCGCTTGAGTCTCCTACACCGTTTCAGAACGGCGATTGACGAATAAACTTAATGCCAGAGTATGGGGAGATAGGTCAGTAGACAAATATATATATATATATATATATATAGAAAATATTGTGCATAGAATTGTAGAGCTCGTTAAAGCAAATATTTTTTCCGATAGAACATGGTCTCTAAGACGTCTTGTTTCGGAGTGAGAGTGAAATTACTACAATTTGTGACAGTGGTGTTTTTGTCCGACATAGGAGCACATAATATGCTGTTGCGAGACAACCAGTCCCCCTAGAAGAAACTAAGCAAACGTTCGTGTTCGTGATAAAATTCTGCTCCATCTGAAGAATATGCAAGGCCGGTCAGAAAACGCCCCATGGTCGCTTAGAAGAGAATTCGCCAAAAATGTAGTTCTTTATTACCGTTCACGCCAAATACATCAAAATCATAACCCTACAAGCACTCACAGCGCTCAAAACGGACGTTTTTGACACCAATAAGGACGGCCAGGCAGTGCGCCCGGTTTGCGATAGGTGAATTTCTTTGTGTTTCAGCTATGTTTAGAACTTTGCTGATAGCCGAGTGTGTGGAGTGCCCGGCGCGGAAACCATGCTGGTTTTCTAACAGCGCCTTCTTGTCTTCTAATTCTGTAACTAGTCGCCCGTTGATAATGTGCTCAGCTGCCTTGGATAGGGAGAAGAGGCTTATAGGGCGGTATGTTGAGGGGTCTCCTTGTGGCTTCCCGGGTTTCGGGATAAGGTGTGCCGCAAAACGGATAAGCGTGCCGTTTTCCAAGGCTTTGGGTATTCTCCGCTGGTGAGAATTGTGTCCATCATGCGTTTGAATACCTTTGGATGGTTCTTTAGGAGTACGCGTACTGCTTGAGGGGGGACAGCATCTGGGCCCGGCGCTTTCCCTGGTCGTATTGCGTTCGGCCACAATTCTGATCTCTTTGAATTGAGATTGGCTCGAAGAAAAGATCTGAGGTTTGCTTCAAAGAAGTACCGACTCCAGCAATGGTCTTTGTGGAAAGAGCGCATTTACAATCGGTCGCGCCACTTCTACAGGTAAAGGCGGCTGTGCGTGGCGCATTTTTTTCGCACAATCATGTATCCTTTGCCCCAAGGGTTTCCCCTCGACCTCCTCACCCAGAGAGATCCAGTGGTCTTTTTACTAATCTCAATGGCCTTATGTAAATCTCTTCGTGCTTCTTTGTACTTTTCCCATAGGTAGAAGAGTTCTCGTCGGTTGCCTTGCTCTACGGCGCGTGCATACTCGCCGTATGCGCTGGCAGGCCCTTCGCTTTTTCGGCAATCCGATTATTCCACCAGTAGCACGGTGGACGATTGGCTATCTTAGGGTGTGGGCGGGAGCTGGACTCTCGGCAGGCTTCCTCTAGTAGTGCAGAGATTTCTGCTGCGAACATTCAGTGAGGTTATGTACTTTTCTTCTTAATGCTTGCTGCAGGCGGGTATACTTTAGACCTGGAAAAGCGTTGCGGTGTGTGTAGGAGGATTAAGCTGGAAAGAAATTAGATTGACAGAGAAGGTTACGTAGAGATGGTCGGATAGAGTTTCTGCTTCCTCGTGAATCCTCCAGCGGTTACTCGGTGCGATAGTCCCCTCTGATGCAAATGTCAGGTCTAATGTTGATTTGTGCCTGCCATTATCAAAGGTGTATCCCTGGGCGTTCATGAGTTGTAGATCCGCCCAGAGTTGCCCCTTCTAGCAGGATCTATCCTTCCTTGATGAGGACCTGCTTCCCCACAGACTGTGGGCCGCATTGAAGTCCCCTTCACAATCGCCTTTCGGTGACCGCGAACGCCTCATGCTGAGGTCCAGTTCTTCAAGGAAGTCCTCGTATTCCTGTAAGGTGGAGTTTCGGAGAGATATAGACTGAGTAGATTGCGAAGTCGTAAGTGGTAATAAAGGAGAAGTGGGTCCCCCTGTCCCACTGACATGGGCGAGTATCTTGTAGGAAATACTTGGATCGAAGCGGATTTGTTACCATCGGTGGGGGCCCGGGTTGAGAAAGCTGTGTGTAGGGGTCTCGGAGAGAAGTAAGATTTCTATGTCGTTTTCGGTTGCGAATTGACACGCCAGATCGTATGCTCTGGGAGCTCTACGGAGGTTGATTTGCAGTATTTTAATTTTGCTGGTCATTTTGATTGTGGCTTACTCGTAGGTTTGTAACCCGTTGTCTATATGCTGGGCATTGCGTTGTAGTGGCGTAGTGTCTATCTAGTTGCATACGTAGCACCTACTATTGGCCGTGCAGCTATTTGCGACGTTGTCCTTGTCCTCCGCATTCGAAGCAGCGAGGTTGGTTGGTCGGGCTTGCGGTACAGTCCTGGCCGTGTGTTAAAGCTCAGGCACAGGGGTGAGCGGTACCGAGACCATTTCGTCTATGCCGCACCGAGTCCAACCAAGGTGTATATGTCTTTGACGTAGCAATCTTTGGGCTTCCTCTGTGGGCATTTAAAAAATGCACGAGAAGTCGCCCGCCCGGGTTTTCTTCAGCGGGCTTAAGGTAAAAGCCATTTCCGGTTGCTCCGTTCTTGGTAAGCGCTTTAAGGATGTCTTTCGGCTCGATGGACTCATCTAGGTCCCGGAATATCATAGCCTTGGTCTGTGAGACCGCTTGGGCTGTCGCTTTCCAGAGACGCCTTCTCCATTATGTGCTGAAGAAATCTGCCAGTGGCATCGGGAGTAGTACCTTGCACGATCAGTCGGATTTCGCCTGTAGCTGTTCTTGGGCTCTTTTAACGTCCACTCCAGCTGTCGCTGGGTCAATGTTTTCCTGAGTGCACGTAGGGCTTCAACATAGGATCTGACTTTCACGACAACTGCAAGAGGTAGAGTCAGGCTTTCTTTTTCTTCTTTTTGTCGTGAGCCTCTTCTATTTTCCGGCCTTTAACTCGGATTTCCAGGGTCATTCCTGGATGTTTCGCGAGGGCTTGCTCTAATACTTTTCTCAACAGAGTGTTGCCGGGATGGCCACTTGCCGCTGCCTGGACGTCTCTAGTCCCAAGGCAGTCGCAGAGACTGGTTGCTGCCTCTCTTAGGACTTGCAAGAGAAGTCGTTTTCGTTTTCTTCAGCATGCGGGATCATCCGTGCGTAGAGTGCTCGTGTTGGAGCTGGAGTGTTTTCAACTCCTTCGATTGTTAGGATGCCCGATTTTGCAGGAAAATAGTCTTCCCTTCCTTAAGGTGCGGCAATGCATCCTGCAGTCCAGGGCACTGTGGCGATAGTCGGTTTATAAGGCGTTCGTCTTTGTCGGACTTTTTGTGAAAGCAGTAAGGCTCTTGCTGGGGCCTTGTCAGCTGAAAGTACTTGCTTTACTGAGGCTGGTGGTAGTATAAGTGCGCGCCGGCCACTCCCTTTGCATGAGGTCTGCATACTGTTCGACGGTTAGTTCCTTTTTAACGAGAAGGCCTTGTATCTCTGCAGCTATAAATTCCTCTGGCGGCGGGAGAGGTGCAAGCTCTGGGAGTGGGTTGGTATTTATTTCGACGGACTGACCCTTTGTTCTGGCGGGAGTGAAACCTACGTCAAGCGCTCTACGGCAGATTTCACGTATATTTAGGCCCATAGTTTGCACTGCTTTAGAGATTTGCAGTTGCGTAGTTCGGTGTTTGCTGACTAGTTTTTCTATGTCGGGCACTGACGTCAGTAGGAACTGTAGGTCTTTTTCGTTTACATAGCTAGGCGAAGAAGACTCTTTTGCTCAGGACTAGTAGGCGCGTGGGTTTTTCTTCTCTGATTCAGGAGTGTAGCTAGGTTTCTCTTAAAGGAGGCAGATCTAGGCTCGCACTGAGTGTCCATAGCTTCATCTGGGAGTTTTGCTTCCTCAGGCTTTGCTACTGGTAGAGGCGGCTGTTCCTGAGCCTGTTTTGTCTGGAGGCTTGCTTGTCGATTCAGAGCGCGAGAGTTGCGGTCTACTGAATTGTGACGCAGGTCTCCATGCTTCCTCAAGCATGCTAGAGAGTTCCTTGTCATGTAACTCTTGAGTAGCTGAGGGCCCTGTCGGGCTGCCGCCAGAGGGGGTGGCAAGACTGAGACCTGCCTGGCTTAAGTCTTGAGTCGCCGAGTCTGTGCTCAGCTACTCCCGTCCTTCAGTTAGCGAATGTGCGTGTATTACCCCGCACTTGCTAATCTGTCGACTTGGAGTCGTTTCGCAACGTTTTAAGTTTTTGGCGCGCTTCCGCTCTCGAGTTATCGCGCACGTGGCGCCGTTCAAGTTGCTGCATGCGGGCGTGTTACAAAATTGTACGTGGCGGCGCTTCGAGTCTGCACGTAACGCCGTTCGAATTGCCGTCTGTTACACTAAGTATTAGACAGTATGAAGTTGGAAATTTCTCACCCGTGTAGTCGCTGCTGTCGTAGATGAGTAGTCTGGAACTTGGTGCTGACCTGAGGTGTCGGAGTAGTGGTTGCGTTTGCCGCAGATGCGACAGGCTCCCACTATCACCCTTTATCATGAGGCACTCACAAACACGTCCGTACGCTACGGCGGTCGGGTCGAGACTATGATGGTTCGACTTAAGATATTGAATCTGTGTAGATAATATGCATCACCCAACCAAGTAAACTTCCCTAGGCACATCCATATATCGCACTTGCACGAAATCTCACACCGGAACGTCGCAATTCAGTTAATGAGTTGAGATTCAACGGCGACAGTAGGGAGAGGCGTCAATGAGCTTTTAATGTGTTACACATTTGAAGGCCGGCTTGAAATTGAAATATGTGACGTTCATGCGGCAAGACTCATTAAAGGACATAGCCCAATCATGTAGACAGGAACATGCCTACAATACGAAAAAGGTTGCTTCGCAAAGCAACCGAAATTCCCTATAAGTGGATGAGGCAAGCGAGAAAACAATGCCCGGTAGTAGCAGATAAACTGACAATAGGATACATATCACACCTAAAAAATTGCAAAGGTTTTTGAACCCCGTAGTCAGGTACTGAAAAAAGAAATGTCCCATATGGTGAGGGGAGTATGAACTAGAAAAGAAATACGGAAGTCATTCCGAACGCTTGAAAGAAAACAACCCTGTGAGTGATCCCAAAATTATAGTGGAGTCCAGACTGCGCCGAAATCATGGATTCCATGGTCCAATTGTTAGCCGAGAAGAGGGCAGTGGCACAATGTTCAAACTGTTGGCAGACATACTAAAGCAGAACGTAGAACGCCTTAACAATGGTGTATGCCTCACTGGTAAGGCTAGAGTCAGCTGGTGTGGTCTAGGTCGATGGCTTGATCCCTCGGTTACTTGCAATATTATGAGGAGATTTGCCGCTAAAAGTTAAGAAAGTATGGCCAAGAGAATATGCAAAACTGGTCATTCATATACCATGGGGGCGAGTCGTCCAGCTGCCCTTTCTATAGACTATATAGCTGAGTTATCAAGGACTAACAAGATGTACCAGTTTTACGATATCGTGTGCAATTTTTATATATTTATTCAATATTGGGTTAAAAATAAAATAAACCAATGAATGAAAATTAAACGTATAAAAACAGCAATTCCTAATTCTGAAATCTGCTGTAGCCACAACAGTCGGGCATCAGAAATCATGTACAACGCTTTATTAGCAGCATAAATGATTTGTGTGGATACGTATGCATTAGTTGTTTTCGTTCCAATCTTTTTGCTACAACCTAATAAAGTCACGGTATTTTGAACAGAAAGCCACTGTTCTAAGTACATAGACTGTACAGCTTAAAGTGCAAACTGTATTTGTATTTTGCCGTAAGGCCTTTCTCGTGATTAGACTGAGTCTCACCCGTGTCGGCTCGCGCGCTGCCTCTGATTTATGCTTCCTCAGGGAATTGTTTTCTTTAAGTGAGATCGAATCAGCGCCCGACATGCAATAAAATATTCTAAAAAACGGCCGCATTGTTTTAGATCATGGAAATGCCATATAGTGACAAAAATGATGATCTATATTTCATTGCATTTAACGTTATGTGTAACGTGACTGGCCTTTAAATAGGTTTAAAATTGTATTATACAAAAACAAAACCATCATCATCAATCTATCATAATCAATATATATATATATATATATATATATATTTACATATATATATATATATATATATATATATATTATATATTAATATATATATATATATATATATATATTTACATTCATATTTATATAAATACAGGGTGTCACCATTTTTGTGTCCAAAACGCAAGGGTATGATCAAGCTCGGTGAGAAAATCATTTTTGCCAATGGAAAGGCGGAGCGGAAATGCTTCGTATAGGAGTGAGATATTTTTTAATACATTTTTTTTAATTGTGATTTTAGGCCAACAGACTTCTCAGAGAGGGGCGTCTTCCGAGGCTGTGGAAGAAGGCTAACCTGGTCCTGATCCCGACAGGGGGAGGGAATGCCCCTGCAGGAGGGCCTGTTTACCGTCCCATATGTCTTCTCGACACTATGGGTAATATCTTAGAGAACGTGCTGGTTGACCGGCTTAACGCCGAGATCGAAGCCAAAGGAGCTCTATCAGAAGCACAGTATGGCTTTCGGACGGGACGGTCCACGTTTGACGCCCTGGCAAGAGTACTGAGACGGGCAGGTGAGCAGCTAACGAAGACCCCCAAAACACAGGACTTTGTGCTGCTCATTCTCCTAGACGTCAAGAACGCCTTTAACTCGATGAGCTGGAAAGTGGCAATGCAAGCAATGGAGCGCAAGGGCATCTCGCCCTACCTTCGTCGAATTATAGCATCGTACCTGTCGGAGAGAGGCCTGCTGGCCGGCGATCAGAGCTACGCAGTTACTGCAGGGGTCCCGCAAGCATCCGTTCTGGGACCGGTCCTTTGGAACCTCGCCTATGACGGGGTTCTCGAGCTGCAGGGTCTGCCTAGGGTTGTCGAGATGGTCGGTTATGCCGACGACTTGGCCCTTCTGGTCACGGCCCGTAGTACGGGAGCACTAGAGTCAGCCGCCAATGAGCCCTTGCTGATGGTCACCGACTGGATAAAAGACAATTTTTTTAAAACTGGCACCGCACAAGACTGAGGCGCTGTACCTAACAGGCAGAAAAATTACCAAAAGCATACAGGTCGAAGTTGCAGGTCACCCAATTGTTTTTGCAAAAAGGGCAAAGTACCTCGGGTTGATACTCGACAAGGGACTGGCTGGCGCAGCGCACATACAGCACGTGTCAGCAAAGGCCCAAAAGGTGGCCAGCAATCTGGCGCGCCTGATGCCAAGAGTCGGAGGAGTTGGAGAAGAAAAGCGCCGCCTTTTGGCAACTGCTGCAGAATCCGTCGCCCTTTACGGAGCACCGGCATGGGCAGACAGGGCACTTAGGACGGCATGCATGCGGCAAGGAAGGAAGCTGAAATCGGCGCAACGGCCGGTTGCCATAAGGGTCTGCCGCGTATTCCGTACCGTGTCGACTGAGGCACTACTTGTCGTGTCTAAGATGCTGCCACGGGATTTACTGGCCGGGGAGCGAGCAGAACGAGCGCTAGACGGTGATCTAGACCCCACACGGGCTAGATTAGCTACTTTGGACTCTTGGCAGAAAGAATGGGTGAGGGCAGCAGCTCCTGGGGGAGTCACCAAGGGTCGCAGGACCAAAAGTCTGATCCCGGACCTACGGCAATGGTACGACTGCAGACACGGCGAGCTATCTTATTATGCGTCCCAGGTGCTGACCGGCCACGGCCAATACCAGACGTATATGGTTAAGATTAACAAAGACCAAGTCGACTCCTGCGTACTATGCGAACCGGATTATGTAGAGCGCACTGTTCTGCATTGTGAGCCCTTCGGAAAGCGCGGGACGCGAGGGCGGCCGCTGTGCGAGGCCGACTAGTCAACGAGGTCGTCACCCATATGATGACTTTAGCGGCGACCCGAAAAGAAGGTATTGCCCACTTTGATGCGATCATGTCCGCGAAGGTGGTCAAAGAGACTGTCAGGAGAGCTCGTCTTAGCGTCCACTCATGGGCAATATTGATGTTACCTCGTCTTATATTTTGACAAGCATTGCATTTGGCGGAATAGAATAACTTGTGGCCAGATATAGCACACAGTCCGCTGCGTGAAAGGACCACGCATAAAAAAACTACTCCCATTGCATACTAAACCGCTTAACGATGATAGACGTTAAACATACGCACATTAATAAGGACGTACTTTGCACCTGCCTTTGCTGTCAATATTGCGAACGACATGTAGTGGTTAGCTATGCGCGATAGAGATAACCATAGTTATTATACCGGCTTACGCCTTTGCCTTATGGTCAATTTTAGCAATTAGTGGGCGACGTTTGCAAAGGCTGGGTTGATATCGCCAAGACGCATATAACTACACCACGTAAGATGTATATAAGAGATAAACAAAAGTCACTAAATAAATGCGCTGGAACTTTACAACGAATATTCTGCTATTTGCGCTTATATTAAATATTCTTCTCTCTAGGAGGCGCCACTACCTACCCGAGCCAATGGCCCTTTAAATGATCCTTTTGCGGTAAATGCGCCAGGCCGGTTTTTCTCGACCTTCAGTTGTCCACAACAGTCTCGTTGCAACTGTAGATTATGCAGAGATGTATCCGGTGCTAAAGTAAATATTTAAGTAAAAGGCTAAAGTATATCTTCAAAAGTAGAAGGCACAAGTCTGAAGAGTTACACTGGTCGCCTATCCATATCTAGGGCTTCAGACTTGATTACGTCGGCTCGTATTTATTTGGTTTTCGGTCATCTTGTGTTCCTCCAAGTAGTCCGACAAACGTCTTCATTGCTCACAAGATAGGACGCGGACAATTCGTTTATCAGCCTATTAGTCTAGTATTGCACAAATATCTCCAGTTCAGCTATTTCGAGTAATTCCACATTGTAAGCAGAGAAATACAGTCACCTTAGGTGTGGGCATATCTGCAATAAGTAAAACGTTTAGAATATGCAGCTTTGGCCCAAAACCTTAATAAACAACGCCAGTATCATGTTTTTTTTTTCCTATTTGATCTAATTTTCAAAATTAAATTAAATAGTTGAACTTAATACATCATGCATATTAGCGCTTCGCTCTAAAGTATTTGACAAATCAATAGGAAGCAACTATTTTTAGTTTTTTTTCTCAACTAAGTAGACTGCGATATACTTGCTGGGCCGTGACCTTAAGCTAGCGGCCATTAACGACACTAGGACGTCGTACGCACAGTGTAGACTAATCATGTTTGTCAAGAAATCCCTGGAACTATACTGTCTCAGGCTGTATACATAGATTTAAATTGTGCATATTGTCTACTGTCGTAGATACTCATAGTTGTCTACTGAACAACGAAAATAATACAGTTTCGTTGTTGTATATGAGTGAATACATTTCGAATAAACTTGAATAGAGCTCTAACCGTGTGTGCACAATATCAGTATAACCGTATCCTGCGGCATCCAGCTATACTGGAAAATACCACCTGCTGCGCATTTCGCATCTCTGGAAGAGTCAAATTTGCCTTTCTAAACTCGCTTATGGGTATCCAGCCGTCTGCCTGCAAAAAATTCGCGGGTGTGCTCCCTTGTAGGCACTCTTTGTCGGAGAATTTTGAAAACCACACGCACCGTCTGTGACAACCAGCTTTAGGAAGCCCATTAAGGCTTACAATAAATATAATTGATAATGGTCGGTCCCGAGTTTTTCGAATCGAATACACTGATTTATCATGAGTTGAAAGATGTGTCCTAAAACAAACCGTCACAAAATAAGCAAATACTCAGTCGACGGGGTTCAATCACTTACGGGTCTGCACAAAAATGCAAGTCAATTTAAAGTTGTTCCTGTAAACACTGTCGACTGTGTTGCCTCCGATACAATATAACCGAATGCAAGTTGGTGATATCACTAACGGGCCTAATGACACTGAATGCTTAATATGCTGTTAAGCAATTGTAATACATGAATTGTGAAATTTCACATACATTTCACATACATCTAGGTAGTGCTTGCCCAACACTGAAATACACAGTTGATTAATACCGTTTTCGGTATACTGCGCGTAAAACATGCGCATTTTGAGATGTGCGATTATGTTTAGAGTATGGTGGCAAGCGAACAACAGCTATTATCCGCTTACTGTGCTCAGTTCATTTCTAGTCATCAGAAAGAGGCAACTGTGTGTGTCCAGAGCTACCCAGTTTCCCAGACGATCCCATCTGCTGGTTATTAACGATTGAGATTTTTTCAGAGACCAACAAAACTACACTGCTGCTTGGGCACCGTAATAATACTCGTTTAGCTCTTACACATCTCTAGGAATATATAACTAAAAACTGGGGGTCCAATCAATGAATTGCTGGTACGCCGTTTGGTGATTCCAGTCTCTTCAGGCGTGGCCCCGGAAGCTTCGGCAGCGCCCGTCGAGGTCGTGCTCCCCCCCTTCCGGCCGATCCCTGCCCCCCGGAAATCTTTGCTTCGTTTGAAGACGCCGCCATCTTTTGAAATGGAGCCCCCTAAACAAGTGGAACGAGTAATGGACGCTGCTCACCGCCCTCCCAAGCGCCGTCGCCAATTGGTTACGAGTAGATCCGTCCCGCGCGGTCGCGCCGTCCCCCGCGTTCGGTCGCGCTTGCCTAAGTCGACAGACGACTTTGACCTTGGTTCTTTGTCCAAGGCCGCATCACTGCTCGCACGTACCAACACGAAGCTAGCCGACACGCTTCGAGGCATCGTTAACGCACTGCGTCCGCTGCTAGCTCTGGCACCGTTGCTGCAAGGTCTGGTGTCCCCCGCACCCACTTCCCAATGACGGACCCTGGCTCAGCTTCCTATCCCCCTCCCCAGAGCGCTCCAGTAGCAGATAACCCCTCTATAAGGGTTACTTGTCCCAGATGCGGCCGGGACTTCACCCGCCGCGGTCTCCCCATTCATCAAGCTAGATGCCGTTCCACGTCTGCGACTGCCGCACCGTCTCCGACTGTATCCTCCGCGCCAACACTCCCGTCGCAGCCGAGACAGCCGCTGGTCGACAGGCTCAGCATTGCGATCCAGCAATCAAGGGTGATGCGCGTGGTTCCCCGGACGGTGAGGCCTTTGGTTGCCGAGCTCCTTTGCGACGTCCTCGACCTTGTGGCGGCCAACAACGACCTCCCCTCGTGGGAGTCGCTCCTGTCATTCGCTTATGTGGTACTTCAACTGCCACTTCGCACCTTGTCGTCAATCTCTTTGGCAGCGACTGTCCGATCGAACCTCCGTGCATTTCGCGATGGCTGGCGTTTTGAGTATCGCGTAGGAGGTATTAGGAGAGCCAGAACGGACCCGTGCGACTCGCCTGAGGACTCGGCACGCCGCGTTTCGAGCAAGCTATCTGAGGGAGACGTTTCCGGGGCGGCCCGACTATTATGCTCTACCGACTCATTTGCCTCGGGGGACGGAGTCCTAGCTTCGCTTGCCACCAAGCGAAGCTGGTGGCAAGCGAGTTTTCAAACCAAGCGAAGCTGGTGGCAAGCGAAGTTTCCTGCCCCTCCTGACTCGATGTCGCAGCATCAAACCTCAGTCGATGACGTCTTGGGAGCTGTAGCCGGCTTTCCGGTCAGTTCGTCCGCTGGTCCTGACGGTCTCCGCCCGCGCCATCTAAAAGATCTCCTTTCCCCCGGGATCGGACCGGTGGCCGGGAGACTGGCCGCATCACTCGCCAGAGTGATGAACGTCCTGAGATGGGGCCGACTGCCGGCTGAGGTCAGGGCGATCGTGTTCGGCGCCAACCTATTCGCACTGCGCAAAAAAGACGCATCAATTCGCCCCATTGCCTGCTCTCTTACGTTACGGAGGATCGCAGCAAAGATAGCCTGCCGCGAGGCCAAATAACTTATTATGGAACAACTTGGCCCGCACCAGCTGGGATTTGGCATGGCGGGCGGAACGGAGACTGCCGTACATGCAGCAAGAGCCTTTATGCAATCAAGTCCCCCCGGTACGGCACTCCTTAAGTTGGATTTTCGCAATGCATTCAACACCATCCGTAGGGATCACCTCCTTCATGCGGTTCAGGATACAGTCCCGGAACTCTTCACCTTAGTAGAACACGCGTACAAAGAGCCATCCGTCCTGTTGTTTGGCGCCGAGACGTTATTTTCGGCATCGGGCATACAGCAGGGGGACCCCTTGGGACCGGCCCTATTCAGCCTGGGGATACGTGAGCTGGTTAACTCCGTTCAAGTGCCATTCAACGCTTGGTACCTAGACGATGGCACACTTGGTGGACCGATGGTGGACTTGCTCGATGAGGTGCGCGGAGTCCTTGCTTTCGCGGCAGTCAGTGGTCTGGTGCTGAACACGGCCAAATGCGAGGTGTTCGCTCCGGGGACAGACCCAGACGACCCCTCATTGAGGGCCTTGCTCGAGCTGCTACCGGGGTGTAGAGTCGTGGCTGACCACGAAATAAACCTTCTTGGCGCACCGGTTCTGCCCTCTGCGCTGCAGGACAACTCGACCCCTTGATGGACAGATTGTAGGCGATGCAGGAACGTCTACCGCTTGTTGGAGCCCACCAGGGACTCTACCTGCTTCGCTCGTCGTTCTCCGCGTGCCGCATCGTACATATTTTACGGTCCATAGACTGCTCAGGCGATTTGAATCATCTTCTCCAACCATTCGACGACCAGGTGGTGGAGGCCCTACAGACGGTGCTGAGTCTAAACTTACGACCACGAGAGGTGCGCCAGGCGGCCCTCCCCACGTCCATGGGCGGCCTTGGTCTCCCCTCAGCTCGATTCTTGGCGGGCCCGGCCGTGGCTGCCTCGATGCATGCTACGTCGGATAATGTTCAGCGCCTGCTCCCGCCGGCGGCTCAGGCAATGTTCGAGGCGGCTCGTGACAATATAGCGACTGGACTTCAAGCTCCATCGCCTGGTCCCGATAGACTAGCCTGCCAGAGGGCCTGGGCCGAGAAGGCTCACGAAGCTTCGCTTAGTTCGCTGCTTGAAGAATGCAGGGATGACCAGGACAAGGCACGCCTTTTAGCTGTCGCTCGCCCAGGAGCAAGCGACTGGTTGCATGCACTACCCGCTGACTCACTGGGTACCCGCCTTGATGACCAATCCACCCGGATATGCGTTGGCCCTAGATTGATTGGGGACTGATTTGGTTGAGCCACACAGATGCTCTTGTGGCGAGCCCGTTGGGCGACTCGCCAGACACGGCCTGTCTTGCGCTCACGCAGCGGGCCGGCGCCCAAGACACACTGCCCTCAATGAAATGCTTGTAAGATCGCTGCGGAGGGCGGGATTCCGTGCGTCCTGGAACCACCTGGGCTTTCAAGAGACGACGGTAAGCGCCCCGACGGTATGACTTTGATACCCTTCTATAAGGGTCGTTCCCTGGTGTGGGATGCGACGGTGACCGACTCTCTGACCCCTTCCCTTGTCGGTCCCGGCGCGTCCCGCCCGGGGACTGCCGTTACGCGAGCTGAGACCTCAAAGATGAGAAAGTATGCGGACCTAAGTCGGGCGCACCACTTTTCGCCATTCGCGTTCGAGACGATGGGTGGCCCTGGGCCCCTCACGGTAACATTGATCTCTCGGGTTGGCGACGCATTACGGCAGGCGACAATGGACAAGAGGGCGCACGCCTTCTTCTCCCAGCGACTGTCCCTGGAGATCCAAAGAGGTAACACGACCTCAGTGCTCGGAACTATGAGAGACTGGATGGACCCGGACCTTCGTGCCAGGGGGCAAGCAGGACTTCCTCACGGGCATGAGCGATAGAGCGACTACGGCGCACAGAAGGAGCAACTAGGTCGACGAGCAGCAACGCCGTGAAGCATTTTATATATTCTTTTAAATTATAATAAATATAATAAAAGTGATTGCTGGTATCTTTGTCAATATTGAAAAAGCATTTGACTCAGTCGATAAAATATCCTGATCAATATACTCACACAACTCAATTTTGCTTAAGGTCCGTTTGTAACTTTTAATTCTTACTTAAGCGACAGGGTACAAATCACCAGAAACGGCGACGATTTATCATCTCCATGCTGATCACACCTCGGTACACCACAAGGGACCAGCCTCTCACCGACACTGTTCCTAATATTTTTAAATTATTTTCTAAAGGCTAGTGAACTTAAGGCTATCGCTTTTGCCGATGACACTACTTTTCTTTGCCCAATTTCCTTACAAAATCAGACTTGCGATGTTAAGTACGCAAACGGCCAACTTGAACTTATCTTAAATTGGTACTCAAAACACATGCTGTGCTTAAACATTAAAAAAACAAAAATGTTAATTTTCACTCCAAGGCAAATATCAATTAACCAACAAATAGCAATTAAGCTCGATTATACTAATGTACAACAAGCATTTGAATATAAATGCCTGGGTGTAACCTTGACCCATCAGTGGCGTATCAAAATCACATTAGTTACCAAACTTGAACAGATTGTGCCCCAATTAGGCGAACTTAACAATGCTGGCGTATCCCCGATGTGATGTTGATTATATATACATCGTTATTTCCCTGTTACATAACATATTGCTTACCACTGTTCGGGTCAACGCTTTCAACACTTACACATAATTTACAGGTTGCACAGAATAATGCATTAAGAGCCATTTTTGACTACAGAAGGGATGAAAGTGTTTTTCGTCATTATGCTATTCATAAACAACTTGAAATACCATCACTTTACAAATTTAAATTAGGCATTCTTGCGCCTAAAAACTTCCGTGGTATGTTTCCTCCAGATGTATCGTTTTATTTTACATTTAAAACCAACAGGAATCACAACAGCCCACCCCTGAGAATACCCAATGCGTATCGTAACTATAGACTTAAATCGCCTGATATGGCCATGGCCAAAATATAGAACACTGTCGATAATAAATTACGGCAATGTACATCACTTAGGTTATTTAAGGAAAAATGGCATTATAAACTACACAATTAACAATGGCTCGATCGCTAAGACGTTTCAACATGTAGGTTATTATTATTATTATTATTATTATTATTATTATTATTATTATTATTCAGTATTTCCCTACAATTGTGGGACCTAAACATGTACCCGCGTAGGCTCATTCCCCCCCCCCCCTTCTCAATCCATAGAACCGATGATAGCGGCGGCGTTTCCCCTACACACTGCGAGCGAGAGTTGCTGACGCAGAAACTCGCCCTCGCGCTGGTCACCCGTGTTAGCACTAATTTTGACACCTAGGTCTTTGAGGAGGATACTTGTGCTCTTGCTGATCGGGCCCATCGTTTCCATGGCGACGGGTGCGAAGTGATATCTCCTCCCCAAATCAGAGTATTTGCGTTTCTTTGAAATCTCGGCATGTTCAGCAACCCACCCTGACCTGATGGCGCTGTGCATCAGGTATTATTATTATTATTTATTACATGTTAAACAATGTTACAGTTGTGAGGTCTGAACGTATTATTGCAAAGTTTTTTTTAAATATGTAGTTCACTCCATGGCGCCTGAAATGGATGCCGCGTTCTCTCTGCAAACGGCCAAAGACAACGCTTGCCTCAAGAATTGACACTCTCTTTGGTCGTACGTGAGCTCCTGAATTCGCTTACTCAAATAATAATCGCTTACTTAAATAACCGCCTGGTCTTTCTAGAGACGATGGCAAGCGGCCTGACGGCTTGACTTTGATACCTTTCTACAAGGGTCGTTCCCTGGTGTGGGATGCGACGGTGACCGACTCTCTGACCCCCTCCTTGTCGGTCCCGGCGCTTCTCGCCCAGGAACTGCCGCTTCCCGCGCCGAGACATCAAAGACAAGAAAGTATGCGAACTTAGGCCGGGCGTACCACTTTTCACCCTTCGCATTCGAGACGCTGGGTGGCCCTGGGCCCCTCACAACCACGCTAATTTCCCAGGTTGGCGACGCTTTACAGCAGGCTACGATGGACAAGAGGGCGGGCACTTTCTTCTGCCAACGGCTTTCCCTAGAGATTCAGAGAGGTAACGCGATTTCGGTGCTCGGAACTATGAAAGACTGGATGGACCCGCGTCTTCGCGTCAGGGGTCGGGCAAGACTCCTACTCGGACACGAGTGATAGATGAGGAGTGAGCCATCGGTGCCGTGGATTTAAACATTCACATGTATATATTAAATTTCTTAAATAATTGAGAAATGCTTCGGTTCCCTTGCTGGTTGGTTCTAGCGTCTCCATGGCAATAGGCACAAAAATATATCTTGTTTCCAGTCCAGCATATTTAAACCGTTTTCTGGCGACCGCGTGGTTTGCTACCCACCCCGGCTCAACAAACCCCGGCTCAACTATTTCGCGTAGCTGCTTTAGTTTGGGTTGTACTAATGCCTGTTGTTTGTACGTTGTGATTTAATGTTGGTAAGATATATGTATCTGCACTTATGTAAATGAAGGTGTACAGCCCACACCGACCTACTGTAACTTTTTTGGAAACATGACTCGTCGAGAGAGAACGCACGAGGGGAGACGCAAGATGCCGAGGATCGCATAAGCTGTGATTGTAAATAGGAAGCCGCGGTTGTGCACGAAACCGTTGCATCCCAAGCTGGGGACTTTCCATGTGACCATAATGCAATGGTCACCCCATTAGGTCTTTCTTCGCCAGCGGACACTAAACCTCTCGGTTTAAGTGTTGATGGTATACCGGCTTTCCTACGGGATCTTATGATCACACCGTTTAGTTTAGCATGTCTGGACGATCTACCGGCGCTCTTCGAGCAACTTAGTGGGTGACTTAGGCCACTGGACAACTCGGCGCTCTTCGAGCAACTTAGTGGACAACTTAGGCCACTGGAATCTGCCATCTCATCACATAGTTTGCACTGAAACGGCTCTCAGACGCTAGCGCCGATTCTAAGTGCTGACATCATGCGGAAAGAGTTGGGATCTAGCATGGTGCCGAGCTGAGGCGAGGGTAGGGCCTTCAGCCAACCCCCACTGAAGTTATCTTGTGCCGATAAGAATACGGCACGGTCTCTCCGGGAAACAAGCTCGTCTAAGATTTATCTGCTCTTTTTTTTGTGCTTTTGAGCTTATCTAGGTTATATTGGCTAGGATATTCTTCTAAAGGGCCCGGGTCTAGCATGGTTCTAATAGTGTCCCGTGCTTTACTGGCTTCATATCTTATTTGTGGTCGAAATGCCTCTTCCACTAACGAAGCTGCCACCGGACCAAATTGCACCAGTGAAGCAGCGTAGCAGACCGAAGCTAATTTAGTGGCACTCCTTATATTTAGACCACCTTCACGTATCGGAAGACTTGCTCTCTGCCAGGTGTTCTCTTCTAAATTTACATTTAGGACTTCACTAAGTATGTTTCTGCTGACGTCATCATACGCCGTTAATTCTTCGGGGCACGTCAAAGCAGGGCATGCACGCAGTATATAGTTAAATCTTGAAGACCCTAGGCTATATCTCCAAATGCACAGCGCAGCCTGAGGATGCAAGCGTGTCAGTTGAGGACGAATTTTGGTAAGGGCTTCTTTTTTCTCAGAGAGAGTATGCGAAATTCCGTCTTGCATTACGGGGGCCCCCAAAACTTCTAAGTTGTTTAGCTCTACACGCGTGATACCAGGGAGTATTTCTGTGATCTTCTGAATTGCTTCCTCCCTTTCCTGAAGTGAGCCCCCAATAGCAGAAATCTCATATTTTGCGGCATTCAGTGTCAGTCCCCCGTCTTCTTCAAACTGCAGCACTTTTCTTAAATCTGTTGCGATGATACTTACAGGGCCGGCAAGCGTAGCGTTATCTACATACCACACGTTGAAAGGGCCTTGTAGTTGCGATACTATTCTGATATACCGAGACTAAATAGAGCAGGCCCTAGTGGGTCACCCTGCTGAATGCCCGCTTCCAAACGCAATGTTGAAGTTGTGCCCCAGGTTAAGAGCAAAGGATCTCTGTAACCTTACCAGACCATAGGCAAAAGTTCTGGACTTTTCTTTATTATTGCATCTAGTATCCGGTCTCTTCGTAACGTATTCAATGCATTGCAGATATCAAGTTTTACCAGAACCCTTACTTGGTCCTCAGTCTCTACGAGGGCACGTGTAGCATGTTCTAGTGCTTCTGCGCCGCCTTTAATAGCCACTCCAACCTGATGTGGCAGAATTGTTGTCAAAATTGTCTTTTTATTTCTTGCCATTGCTATCTTTGCAGCAATCCTACGCAGAGTCAGTCCACAAGCTATGGGCCTTATTGAGTTGTCTTTTTTCTTAAGAGCTGTAAGATTTGCACCATAAAATACTGGTAGACAAAATTTAGTTAATGTGCCGTTTAACACTCTGCCCAAGAAAATGCTCAGATCATTTAGCAGGCATTCTGACGAAGGAAACAGTTTGATCCAACATGTCACGCAGATGACGTGGCCGCGGTCCATCCAGTCCGGCTCCGCTTGCAACAGGGAATGAGCGAATTGCCTCTAAGATCGCCGAATTTTCGACGCTTTCGCAGTATCCAACTGTAGGTTGTTCGAAGGTTTCTAAGCACTCCTGGCAGACGGCCGGTGGTGGCGGGTGTTTGTTTCTTAATTCACGCTCTGTGCGAGAGCTACGTAGTGCAAATGCGTCTGACGACAGCAGGGCTCTAGCGGCAGAGCGTACATCGCCCTCGGCTAGTTTTCTTTCAGCTATAAACACGCTCTGCCGGTCTCCAGCTAAGCCGTCTAGTCTATTAATTAGGGTCTTTGGAACTGTCTGCAGAAATTTTTTCAGACTCTTTTGTTCGAGCACTGACACATTGTCTTTGATTATTCTGGTTAGTCTGGCTTCATGATTTTTTCTATGCGGTAAGGCCTGCATTAAAGATGGAGCAGACATTAGGCTATTCCAGCTTTCAAGATCCAGCTTTGAGTTGAAATTATTCAACGCCTTTGCGAAAGCTGCGGCGCAGGCTTCTCTCGCTTCCCGAGGTATGACCCTGGCAATTTTGAGATCTCGACGTGCCTGCGCTAAGGTTTGAGCCAGTGTCTCTGGGTTGGCTGATGAGAAATCCATAGAAGAAGTATGAAGAGGAGAAGGCGTATTGAATGAGTCAGTCGGTTGTAGTTGAAAGGGTCTTAGATGTTGATTGCGTAGGGATGCCGGGGGTGTAGACGTGTTATGTGCGCCCGCAAGCCTGTGAGGTTCTCAAGGCGCGACCACAGTGTGTGCAGGTATAAGGGGTCTGGGATAGTGGGGAGTTCAGTCTAGAGTCTTCATCTGTTATGAATCCGTCGGGATGGGATGGTTGGGAAGTCATTTATGTAAGGTCCCCTATCGATACTCTTGTTTTCCGTTTGAATCAAAGGCACTTCTTTAGAGCCATCTAAGACGGCTATCATAAAGGCCTTTCCTGCCTCCGACTCAAGAAAAGATACAGCTCTATTGAAGTCTTGGTTCTCTTCTAGCCATTTAGACAGTAGGGGCTTAAAGATCTTCCATATCTGAAGAATTCCGTTCACGATGTTTGAAGATCCTTAAATGTTTTTTCTTGAGACTTCGGCTGCAGTCTTCCGGTTGTTTATCTGGTGCTTGCTTCTTTGGTCCACACTTTTTCTAAATCTTGGTGGGGGGAGGTGACAAAACACAGTTCACTGTCTTTGTGCATTATTTGTGTAGGACCCCTGGTTGCTGTAGGTCGTGCGGCATCAGCATAAAACTTCTGTCCATCTGTCAAGGTTTTAATTTTTTTCTCTACGACTTGAACCATTGAAGGAAAATCGTCCGTGACGGGGAGACGGGTGAATACTTTCTCGAAAGCTTCACTCTTTGTGCTTCGGAATATATTCGTCTTACACCACAGTTATCGTTGGAAGCATGGGTCCCGCCATAGTTGACACAACGGGCCTATCATGGCATTCCCATAATTGGTGTCCTGAGCGGCCGCACTTTCTGCACGTAGGTTCACCTTGTTTTTGACAATCGGTGGCTTTTATGTCCGTACTTATGGCATTTTAAACATTGCAAATGAGACCCTGCACATAACGCTACTTTAAATATTTCGTCGACGATGGTAA
>QVRM01006029.1:0-94014 GCA_003439945.1 Dermanyssus gallinae
CCCGCCTTGTCAAGCAGGTAATTTACGGCATCTGTCGTTGATATCTCTTTTTTTGAAAAGTCGTTTTGTTCGAAGTTTAACAGGTCTTCAGCCACATCATAGATTCACGAAACTACTAGAGATATGAGTGCGTCACACACTATACTTGTTACGGCTATACCTCGGTAATTGGTAGGCTTAGTGTCTTCTTTGTTCTCCTGTATATATATATATATATATATATATATATATATATATATATTGGCTCAATATACTCTTTCTTCTCAATCCGTTTTTTCTTTACAGAAACCTCTACTATTATAAAACGAACTGTCAATTATAGGCAAGGCAGTCGGGTATTGGTTTCTAATTCTCGCACACATATAAGTTCTGGCTTGGCCGGCTTGCTCTGCTTCGTTGCCACTGCTGTTGTCACTCGACACTCTTTTTTGCGCGGTCGAAACTCCGTATCGACTTCTCTAGGTGGGAAGGTCACGTCTTGTTCCAATGGAATCGTTAAGTAATCTCCTCATTCGGCCTCCCTTATTAATAGGTTTGCTAATACGGAAGTTTTGGGATTTGTTCTTACGTTTTTCTCATCATGTGAACTCAACCGCGATATGACCGCCTATATAATTAACCGCCTTGTGAATTGAAGGAGCCAAATTCTACTAACGCTATCGTTTACTATAAAAAAGACCGAGCAAGATGGCTTAGTGGCAAAGCCTTTGCCTTGCATTCGGGAGGACTGGGTTCGAGACCCAGACCGGCCACTCTTAAATTGGTTTGCATGGTTTCCAATTTAGACAAGGTAAATGCCGGAGTGGATTAAAATTAGTCATGACACGAAAAAACCGTACACGGGCAATTGCCTTACGGAAAAATCTAATTAAAAAAAAAAAAAAAATATATATATATATATATATATATATATATATATATATATATATATATATTTATTCACCATAATATTGGTAGCAATATACGTAGGATGTTGTGTGAAATCTACACTGATCCTATGTAGTGTGTACAAGATTGTAATGAGGCTGTGTCTATTTCGGTGCACATAAGTATATAATACCTGTCAATAGTACACTCTCCACAAAATATACACACACAATCATCGACCTCAAAACACTGTCCACTCAAACACATCTGGTGATGGTATCCGTGCCATGTCACTCGGCAAACTAGCGCTCGGTTCTTCTGGGCTTCTCTCTTCCATTTGTCCAAGCAGAATGCTGGTCCGTCCGTATAGTTATTGGACGCAAAGTTCACGTTGCGTATCTCCCGAAACTCTCTGTAAACTGTGAGTACGGCTCCACTAAGTGGCAGTCCGTCTAGGGCAAAATCTTCTGTAAGAGTTCGTTTGCGACATAGTTTAAGAGCGAAGGTAGCAGAGGCGTTTTTGGGTAGACCTAACACGCGCTCAATATAAAATGCCCTTTAACGGTCTAGCCTTTTCAGATCGCTAATAGTGAGGGAAGGTGCTATTGCAGGCAAACCGTGTCGTACAATAGGGACAATTTTTAGCCTAAATATGTTTAGGTCGATGTTGCCCGATGACAGTTGATGTTGCCCTGGCTAGTATTATCTCGATATGTCTGCTAAAAGAGTCTTGGTGTCAATGAAACGCCGAGATAAGGAAAGCGACTGACGATCTCCAATGCAGTGCCATTAATTTTGATGCGGCGGTCGGGTATGCTTCTCCTTAGCTAAAGCGAATGACTTTTGTTTTAGCTATGTTGATTGTCAGCTTGTTCTCTTTGCACCAATTAACTGTTTTGTTTAGGAAATACTGCAGATGTTCACGCGACTTTGCAGGGATGACCAGGTCATCTGCGTAGAAGGCGTGCGGAGCTTTTGCTTCGCGTAGAAGATCCGATAGGATTGCTGCGTACATTATTAAAAGGAACATGCAGCAGGATCTGCTTGGGCCAATCATACCGTTTGCGTTATGGTGTCGTTGACGTAATGATCTCCGTTCTTAATTATTATGGAGTTATAGTGAAGCATGTCCCGGACAAGGTTGTATATTGCTCAGCGTATTAAAAATTTTGCTACGAAGACGGTCGCATGGAACAGAGTCAAATGCGGTCTTAAAATCTATGAATGCCGTACACGTAATGTCTTTATTTTGGCGACGTCGTTCCACATAGTCCAGCAAGAGATTAATAGCATCTTTGGTTGATCGCTCGGTGAGGAATCCGTATTGCTCAACGGGTAGCTTTTCTTTAGCGGTGTTATATAACCTTGAAACTACGAGTGGTGTGAGTATTTTGTACAGAGTGCTCGTCAGTGCGATCCCTCGGTAATGTGTCGGGTCAGTAGCGTCTTCCTTCTGCTTCTATATTGAATTCAAGAAACTCTTCCTCCACTATTCAGGTATCTTACCTTGACTGAGGCAGTTATTGTAAAAATTCGTTAAAACTGGACATATGATATAAAAGTTTGAGTTTAGGTTCTCGTGGAATATCTGGTCCTGCAGATGTATTGTTTTTATTTGCCTTGATTACTTGCATAACTTCCGCTTCAGTAAAAGGTATAAACTCTCCTGGGCAGTCCATGTTGGACAGTGTCACCTCCCTCTGCAATAGGTTCGTAAAATGTATTTGCCACTCATCGTCGTTAATTACCGGGTTAGTTTCTTTGGGTCTTTTGGGTAGAAGCAGCCAAGGTTTCTTTACACCATTTTGTATCAGTTGCAGGCGTTGAGTTTCTTCGTAATGGCGCTTTTTGTTCTGCTTCATTTCCCGAAACACCCGCTTCATCTCTGCGAGTTGGCTAAGTCCATAGGGGCTCTTGTCGTCATGGCTGCATATAATGCGCTTTATCTCGCGACATTCTGCATCAAACCAGGCTTTGTGCGTGTTTGGTTTTCAGTCTAGTAGTAGTTGATACGTGGATAGCCCATCGTATCGTCTTTTCGGTGGTGTTGATGTCGTCATCGAGTCGCATGAGTTGGATGGCCTGTTGGAACACGTGCGCGCTTATTGTACGGCTCAGCTGTAGCATAGGAATTCGCAGCATATTTGATAGCATTATTGAACTTTGTGTTAGCACGTAGGTGCGCTGACTTGCAGTGAGTTGTTGAACATCAATATTGTGAACATTAGTGGAGTCTCTGAGGTGAAAGTCTGCCAAGGTTTGGCGCCAAGTGGCGCGAACTTGTGTCTACGAAGCTCCGAAAGATCATGCTTCCCGTGTGAGGGCACGAAGGTTAACCCAGGGAATGAGATACTGTAGTGATCCGTGAAACTCAGTGGTCATTTTGGTGTTTTGTGCGTGGACGTGCGACAAAGCGGCATGGAGCTAAGCCGCTGTGAAGCTTAAATGTAACTTTTGCAGCAAAGCGAAGCGAAAACGAAGCTACTCGCGTAACAGTCGGGAGGCTCCGAGCGGCACGGTGCGCATTTAAATTCGAACCCTAACTAAAAAACTTTCCAACTAAAAAAAGTCAGCGCAGTAGAACATTGGACTATATAAGGACCGTACTACACTGTACTGTCTACTGAACCACAGTGTGTATATATAAATATTTATGTTTATATCTGTATAGAAGATTATAGTACAGCCACGCAGATATAAATTTGCAAGGCACGAAACAAGAAAAAAAACGGGGGAATGGATCCATCTAAGGGTCCCGGCTGTGTCCCTCAGTCACCCGGCCCGGCTTTACTTGAAGTAGACCCAGACGAGCTGGAGAAGAGGGGAGCGGAACCGGAGACGGAGAAAGACACGGGCACCAACAACGACTCGGAGTACGAGAGCACGTCTGCCGCAACGCCGCAGACTCAACGAAAGAGATCGGCAGCAATGGCAATTTCGCCAAACGATCCTACTGCGGGTGTAACCGGTCGAACAACAGCCAGCCAAAAGGCCAAAGCGGCAAAGGAAACGCGTGCCGAGGAGGGCCTGCTGGATAGCGCGGGAGGATTGTGTGAGCTATTGAAGGTGGTAAAGCGCTGAAATAAAAACATGTCACTACCCAAACGGACATCAAGGCTGCGATCACTCGCCTCGACAAATGCATGTGAGAGCTGAAACTAAGACAGAAAGCTAGCGAAGCAGAGCAAGCGAGTTCTTTCAGGCAATTAAAGGAAGCCAACGCCGAACAGACGGCAGAAGTAAGGGAAGGTGTAACCAGTCGAACAACATCCAGCCAAACGGCCAAAGCGGCAAAGAAAACGCGTGCCGAGGAGGGCCTGCTGGATAGCGCGGGAGGATTGTGCGTATTTATTTCACTCATATTGAGTATGCATATAACATGAACAATTATACATATTATACAATTATACACTCAGCTCCTCGCGGCATGTTATACGAGAGAGGCAGTGCAGTGATCTCTTCGCAAGAGCCTCGTACACGCCTGAGAGCACAGTCGACAGACGCACTCGGTGTACTCTTCGTGGAAGCTCGTATTCGAACAAACCAGGTGATGATAGCCATGAACTATGTATCTGGTATAGACGTGGCGATTGTCACACGCCAGACCAGACCAGAGGTGAAAGGCCCTGAAAACATCCAGGTCTCTGACCTCTCGTCGGACTTGTTCAACTTTATTTTCCCATTCCGAGATAAAGCTCTCGAATGGTACTGTACGCGGCGTCTTCAACCTCAATCGAATGATCTCAACAACTGGTGCACAGCCTGACATTAGGTACACAAAACGGCTTCTTGCCCGCATTGGCAGGCAAAGTACTCGCTTCATGTACATTGTAAAACACCTTTCAAGCAAACCAAAGTTTGCCCGAGTGAGGTGTTCCCATACTCTGTCAAGACCATACATCAGCGCCGGAACAACCTTGAGGTAGAAAAGCGCCACTGTCGTCGGGACGGACAGTCGCCGGACATCGCCTATTTCTCCATAAAGAGAAATTAGGGCTGTGCGCGCTGTCTCGACGATGTGAGCAGTGAAGGTCGTCCCAGTATAATGAAGCCGAAGCCCCAGATACCGGAAAGAGTTAACGAATTTCAAGGATTGGCCGCCGCAACGTATAACGTCTTTAGCAGCCACTCGACCTCCTCTTCTGAATTTCATAGCCTTGGTCTTCATGGCGTTTATTTCCAGCCCTCTTGAGACAAGAAACACCTCCGCCAGAGAAGTGATGCGCTTGATGGCACCCAGGTCGTGATGAGCGATCACTATGTCATCTGCGTACATCACAACTGTGGCCTTCTGGAACTCTTGTCGAATATAATCAACAAAATCGGCAAGCAGAAGAGTGAAGGAGACGCAGCTCAATGGGTCGCCTTGCGGGGTTCCCACATTTTGCCTTACCTGCAACACTTCCTGCTCACCTTGTACCAGTAAGGTGTCCTCATCAAAGAAACTGGAAATTACGCTCAGAAGAGAGCCACCAACCCCTGCGTATCGGAATGACTTCACCAGGAGATCTCGAGGTGCTTTGTCGAAAGCCTTGACGCAGTCTCTAAAGACTGCATACAAATGGCCTCCGGGCTTTGCCACAGCTCGCTCTGTCTCTGACTGAAGCACATGGATTGCATCACGCGTTCCTCGACCTCTTCGAAAGCCGAATTGCTCCGGTGGAAGGGTCTGGTCGACAACGTACTCGATCCGTTTTATAACCAATTTGCAGAAGATCTTTTTCAGCGTCCTTTCAGACGCTATACCGCGGTATAAGTTTGGGTCTCGTCTGTCATCACCATGCTTACCCTTAAATAAAAGAGAAAGCCTGGCGATATGCCAGGCTCCTGGCATTTGTCCCCTCTTCATGATCTCGTTGAAGAAATCACAAAGATGGTTTGCCAAAAGTGGCTCAGACTGCACCCAGTGCTCATAGTACACTTGGTCTGGCCCCGCACTCTTTCCTCTCGGAACCTGACTTACTTCTTCTACCTCAAAGGGCAGATTCATAGTATCCTGCTCCAATGTGAGCGGGTGCTCAATCATTGGAGCCAGGCGTACCGTCTCGCGGTTGTATAGAGGCCGTACGACGTAGGCTGAGGGCTTGCGCTCCGCTCTTTCGAGCAGTCGGATTTCCTCCCGCCTAGCGTATTCACGCTTGTGGTCAAGGCATAGCTTTATGTAAGCTTTTCTACTATTGAAGTAGTCAAGCCTGCGTCTGGCTAGCAGCTGTGGTGGTGCCTTTACCCTCGCTTGGCGCAAAAGCTCGAGCACCCCACGGTGGGCGAGATAGCAAGCCTGAGAAAACCACTGTCGTGATCTCCTCTGCCCCGGTCTCTTCCACCTGACTGCACTTCTCATGGTTCTCTCTAGCAGTTCACAACAAGTATCCACATCACAGCCCACCTCGAGGCTATCAACCTCTAATAGTGAAAGGTCAACACGCCTCGTGGCAACCAGGTGTGAGTCGCCTTGCTGCTTAAACCAGATATCTGGAATATTTGCGACTGCTGACACCGGTAGGTGCTTCCTTGCAGCCACCTCGAGAACATCGAAGCTTTCAACTTCGCCATCGACAAGGTTGTGAAACAGTAGGTCAATGGTGCTGCTTCCGTTATGACTTATATACGTGTGGTCTTCGCGTGCATTTGCACATCTCAGACCAAAGTATTCCATCAACTGGAGCAGCACCTCTCCTTTATCGTTAGTAGCCCCACCATCAATACGGGCATTGAAGTCACCACCGACGATGGTTGGCATAGACAGGTCGAAACCTGATATACCGGAACTCACCGTGTCAGCGACCTCTGCCGAGTCAAGATGAGGGGGGAGGTAGAAGACGGCTATGTTCACCCTCATAGATGAGAGACCCACATAGAAATCGTTCTTCCTCACACATTGCGCCGGCGGTAAACGTTTATGTAGGTAGATTGATAATCCACCCACTGGTCTACCACGGCCTCCAGCAGGTAGAACTGCCAGCTGGTGGAACCCTCGCATATTATTGATATGCAGTTCCTCCCGCTGGTAGGTCTTCGTAAGGAGTGCAATGTCCACCGACGTAAGCATGTCAACTGGCGCTAGGTCTATTGCTCCTCTTAGTCCCTCACAGTTCCAAAGAAGCAGCCGCAGAGACCTAGTAGTCTCCACGTTAGCATCTCTAGATCTGTTCAGTCACTTGCGAAGAGCCGGACCGCCAGGCGCGATAAAGCTTTCCATAACCATTTTCTCGTAGGGAGCACCACCAGCCCAACGACGAAATAGGATACCTTTTGGCCAGAACTCACTCTTGCTGCACTTTGCGTACTCGCCGTCACCCAGCACTACACAGAACACGGCATCATTTCCCTGCGTTCGCATTTTGAATACTGCCTTTACACAAATGCTTTTGTTAACGAGCCATGTGTGTAGGTTGACAGCTGACGTTTTCGCCGCCAGCCGTGCTACTCTCAGCGCGCTGAACCTGCCTGGCCCAGCATACACTTCAAGATCTCCTACTTTATCAGCTGCACTGCCTTTCTGCATACGATGCTTTGTTTTACCGCTCCTCCTCCGTTGAACGGTGACAAAACCATCGTTGTCTTCCTCGTCTTTCCTCGCCTCTGCGGTTGTCTCCGCTGGCGACGTTGCGGCCGCTGCCGCTTCCCTTGCCGTTGGCGTGTTTTCATCCATTGGCTCATTTTCTTCGAGGGTAGTGGCGGTGTTGTTGTTGCCGCCGCTACTGCTACCGCTGCTGTTAAGACCAGCTGCTGTAGCACTGCGCTTGGCGCCGCAGAGACCGGCCTTGCCGTTCTCTCCGGTGGCGCTGTCGTCGATCGGCTTTGTTGGTACAAGCAGATCTCCGCCTTCCGTCAACCGTGACTTCTTGTTCTTCCGCGCTTTCCGTGTTCCGTCCGTTTTCTTCACGCTAACTTTTTTTATTTAGCGTGGAGTTTAAACACCCCTCGATAGTTTCGGCTTGCGCAAGTTGCTTCAGGGGAGCCGCTTCATTGCTGGCGACTTGTCGCTGGAGCTCCGTATGTGATGCCCACAGCTTCACTAAGTTCCACTGTAGCACACACAAACGTTCCTTCATAAGGACAAAGTTGGGTTCCACTGATTCACAGGACCCGCACGACACGAACTGTGTGTCCTCGGGGGGCACGGGGTTTAGGCACCCCCCGTGAAACACAGTAGAGCAGCCTTGGTTACAAATAACCAGTTGTTCTCCCGTTTTAAACGGGAGCGAACACTTTGCACATTCGAACATCACGGTAGCAGACGATAACTTGACGACAATTGTGTGAGCTATTGGAGGTGGTAAAGCGCTGAAAGAAAAACATGTCACTACCCAAACGGACATCAAGGCTGCGATCGCTCGCCTCGACAAATGCATGTGAGAGCTGAAACTAAGACAGAAAGCTAGCGAAGCAGAGCAAGCGAGTTCTTTTAGGCAATTAATGGAAGCCAACGCCGAACAGACGGCAGAAGTGCAAAAAATCATGATGCTGGCTGATAGATGGAAGGCAACGGCAGACAGTCTGGCCAAACAGGTTGAGGACCTAAAAGGACAGGAATCGGCACGCTTAGAAAGGTTTTTTTTAACACCCGAAAATCTTATATGCAATACGTGCCAGAAAAAGCTAGATAATGATCTACAAGCGGCCAAGCTCATTTAGGAAAAACCGGCAGCGTTGCCGTCGTTTGAGGACGCTACCAAACTTATTCAGCAAGACTGGCCGGAAGTCACATTCAAAGCCGCCCGCTTTTCGAATGACAGCATTACAGCGCCGCGAGACGTGCGGGCAATGCTCATTACAAGAGAGTCAGTAAAGGACCGGGCTGTCCTCAAAAACTCGCCACCCAGTTCTCGCTTGCTAAATCGGCGTCCACCCTTCGGGCGGGAAGAGTGGCGGTTCTAACAAACAACGAACAACTGGAGCTAGTTGGCACCGACCTAGAATTAGACGAGGACAAGCCGACGGCTCCCAGTAGAAAAACGCGCACTCTGGTTATCGGAGTAACAGGCCCAGAGGTCTCTCCACAAGGATTCCTGCAGGTACTCCACAAGACCCTTGAGAGGAGCCACGACAAGACGAACCCGAAACCAGTGGCGCTCTATATATCCCAGGAGTTGATTGGGACGTCGCTCCGAAGAGCCACTGAGGCCTGCTGCCGGCAGGTAGGCTGCTCGGCTGACATGACAAATGAGAGACAGCAAAGGTCCCAGGCAGACGTAGGTACTACTGGCCCACGGAACGCGCAGACTGAAATGATGTCAGTAAGAATCCGGGCAAAAAAAATGGAACTACGGCTAGCGAAATGCTTGACAAGATCCGCCCGCTAGTCGGAAAGCCTGAAAATGATGTGCGAATGGGCCCCGTCAGAACCACTCGTGCCGGAGACCTCATCCTCAAGATAGCGGAGGAAAGCGCTGGCAGTTCCGTCACTTTTGCTGCTGCCTTACGCCAAGGTACCGGGGGACAGGTCGACACCAGAGTGGTCACTGGACCCACTGGTTGTCCTGCGCGACGTTAACCCTTTCATAAGCGCGGAGGCCATCAAGAGAGAGATCCGGAAGACCTTGAATCTCCACGAATCGACTCCTATGCGCACAGAGGCTCCGCGACCTAACAAGAGAGGCAGCTGGCAATGTCTAGTGACCTTGCCAAACCAGGAGGCACGAAAGCTTCTGGCGAGGAAAACCTTCAAGTTAGGTGGCTTCAATAGTAGGCCTGAAGAATGGATCACCCTGCCGACTTGCTATAACTGCCACGACATAGGGCACACAACCAGGGAATGCAGGAACAATAAAGCCGAAAGCCAGATATGCTACAGGTGCGGCGACGCCGGACACGTCGCTCGAGACTGCGAGGCCGAAGCCCCCAAGTGTTATGTATGTGGAAATGTAGGTCACCGTGCCAGATCTACAGCATGCCCTAACAACCTCCGCATCCTGACGGAAAGGAAACAAGCAATACATGCAGCCAAGCTGGCAGCACAAACTAATTTAAATGGCACACGAGCAGGTTGGTACACCGATTTAACGCTTAGCGCTATTATCATTAACACCGGCTCCCTACCAATAACCAAACACGGAAAAGGATTAGGATACGTGTGGGTAGACTTAGTTAACAAGTGGAGACTACATTCGTGCTACATCAGCCCGAACTGCTCACAGGAGGAATTTGAAAGTTTTCTTACTGAACTCGGAGACTTATTACGCGACATCAGTGACGGATTGGGAACCCTACTTACGGGCGACTTTAATGCAGCAAGCGTAACATGGGGATCAAAGAAAACGGATACAAGAGGAAGAACCTTACTTGATTGGGCAGCTAGTCAGGACATATACGTGCAGAACAAAGGCAAGGACCCTACTTTTTTATAGGGCTGGCCAATACTCTCATATTGACTTAACGCTTTGTGATGACACGCTGGCTTGTAAAATAACGGGTTGGAAGTCCTCACTGAAGAAGAAAACCTCAGCGATCACTACTGCATAGAGTTCACGTTAGAGGCGCAGACTCCCAATCCACCCGTAAGCAATAGAACTCGCTACAGGATCTCCGATGAGGAATCCTTTAAGACAGAAATCAGCAATGCAATCACCGACGCGGGACTACCCCAAACCTTAAAGGAGCTCCAAGAACTTTTGATAACAGCATGTGCTTGAGCTACGAAGCCCATACATCCAAAGCGGGCGAACGTTCAGCCAAAATACTGGTGGAACATGATTATTGCGCAAACGAGGTCTGACTGCAATAGAGCAAGGCGTAAACTAAAAAAGCCACACAAGACCCTAGAGGATGAAGCTCAAGCGTTGGTTAACTATCGAACATGTGGAGCCACATTGAAGCAAGCAATTATTGAGAGCAACACAAATAGATGGCGCAACCTTCTCAAGGAAATTGATGGCGATCCTTGGGGAAAGCCTTACAAGATAATAAAAGGAGTAACGCACGAAAGCCCAGGGCTGTGCTCACAAAGGAGCAAATCAGCCAGGCTTTAAACAAACTCTTCCCAAAACACGCTCGCTTCGACAGGGAGCTATATAACACGCCAGAGGCACCCACGGGAGAAGAGGACGAGCTCCCAGCGATATCAGTAGCAGAGGTACTCAAGGCTGCGGCTAGACTTAAGCCGGGAAAGGCTCCAGGACCAGACGGCATCCCATCCCTGGCAGTCAAAATATTATTTAAGGAGTATCCGGATCTGGTTGCACAGGTGTTCACTATAGCGACTAGAAGGGGAACAATACCTGCAAGCTGGAAACGAGCTGAGGTTGTCCTCATCCTAAAAGACAACGGGGGTTTCAGGCCCATATGCCTACTGAAGAACCTGGTGAAAGCAAACGAGGCAATCATTGAAGAAAGGCTCAGGGCCTTTGTGGAGGAAAACGGATTCCTTTCGGACTCCCAATATGGATTCAGAAAACACCGGTCAGTGCTCACTGCTGTCCGTCGAGTTACGGCCAAGGCTGACCTCTTACATAGTTCAACCATATGCACCAGAAAACTGTTCCTGGCAATCCCTCTAGACGTCAGGAACGCCTTTAGCAGCCTCTCGTGGAGAACAATACTGGACACGCTAGTAAGAAAAAAGGTCCCACATTATCTCGTCCAGCTCATCGCAGGATATTTGGAGGACCGAAGTGTTTGCAACCGTGAAGTGGAAATATCAATGACAGTAGGAGTTTCGTAGGGCTCGATCCTGGGTCCTTTGCTGTGGAACCTAGCGTACTCCGCCATGATAACCTTCTACAAGGGGTAGAGATGATCGCATACGCGGATGATCTGGCCACCACAGTTCAAGCAAAGACTGCAGAAGAATTGGAACTTAACGCTAATAAAACACTAACATATTGTTAATTTTGCAATAATTTTGCATTTTAAGATGGTAAATAATTAATAAAACACTAATAAAACACTAGAGTCTACGAGGAGGTGGATGGACTAAGTCGGCTTAGCAATTGCTCCAGAGAAAAGCGAAGCCATACTGCTAACGGGACGGAAGAAGGTGGGTCCCATCAGACTAAACCTGGCAGGATAGCAAATAAAGCTGGTCAAGGAGGCCCGGTACTTGGGGATCCGCTTGGACAAGAGCCTTACGGGCCTTAGCCACCTGAAGATATTCTCGGCAAAGGCGGCCAAGGCGGCTAATGCAATCGCAAGAATTCTGCCAAACATTCACGGACCAAGAGAATGCAGGCGCAGGTTGCTAATGTCAGTGGCCGAATCTATAGCGCTATTCGGGTCCCCAGTCTGGCTCAAGGCTTCTTTGAAAACAAAGAAAGCAAGAGGGATCCTTGGAGGTACTCAGAGAGTGGCGGCCCTCAGGATTATTCAGGCGTATCGTACGGTTAGCACAAACTCTGCTTTCGTGCTGGCAGGAGCTCTTCCATGGGACCTAAAGGTGGAGGAAAGGCGAGAGCTCTGGGACAACAACTCGAGCAGCAGTAAGGAACTAGAGCGACAGAAAGCAATGGAAGCATGGCAAGCCAAATGGGACTCCATTCATTCATCCCAAAGATAAAAAAAAATGGATTGAACGGCCTGGTGGAGAACTAAGCCATTACCTCACGCAGATCCTTACGGGACATGGGGACTTCCAGACATACCTCATTCGAATTGGAAAAGCTCCCTCAGCGAGCTGTGTTTACTGCCGAGAGGGAACGGAGGATGATCCGACCCACACTCTCCTAAAGTGCCAGGTTCTGGAACAGGCTAGAGCCACAGCAGTCGCAAAACTCAGAAACAAATGGATTAATGAGGGAGACGGAAGAGGAGCAAACATTCCCGATCCCCCCAGAAAAACTCTTAAGGAGTTCGTAGACTATATATGCGGCACGACTTCAGAATGGAAGCTAGGAGTAGCTATGGCTACAGCGGTGCTGAAGGAGAAAGGAGCTTTGGGAAGGCTCAGGAAAGCAAGATTTCCGCCGACTGTACTAGAAGATCACGCAAGTCCGAATGACGCGGCTTCGCAGGTGTTAGTACAGGACACGTCGAACGTTGGGGAAACCCATGAGTGACCCCGGCCAAATGATCCAAGTGGCACTCGCCACTTCTCCTGATGGCCCATAGTACTGTTCTATGGAGATCTGGGCCATCAGAGAGTGAAGCTTAAGGCGGGAGGCGCGTTTAGTGGGTATGGGTCTCAGCGGGCTAACATCCACCCGCTGGGATCGAGTCCCACACTGCTCGAAATAGGAATTGGGACCTTCTCCTTTTCTACTCGCAGCAATAGTATGTAAAAGTATTTAACCCGCCTCCATTAAAAAAAGGTGTCATTGCTGTTGTACTTTGAGTGCGCGTTAGCTCAAATCTTACTTGACAGTGCTTACGGTGGGCTGAAGATGTGGACCTAAATTCACAAACATTTGTCCCCGGCTGGCACGCTGACGATAACACAATGTCGACAGCACTTGAGCCGTTCCAGCTTAGGTATGTAGCCATCGGAGAGTCCCACACTACCTACGCGCTTCTACACACCCGGACAGTGATAACTGCGCTGGGTGTGCATAAAGCATTTTTCCCCAACCTCACAATAAAAAAAAGCTTAGGTATGTAGCGACATTACAGTCGTTCTCTATTTGAAGTCTTAAAATTTCTATGCCTGCCGTGAATGCCTCGTGGCGTTTATTTTGTTTCGACAAATCACAGTTTGCGTCACCTGCGACTATGATGTGTTTATTCGTGTTTACACATAAACGCTGTCTTTTATAGGCTGCATCTTTCCCTTTCCGTCGTAACCGAGCTTCTTTCTTTGCTTCTAAATGTTAAATCTTTATTGGTCAGCTTATACAGCCCCATCAATGACCAAAGCCCTTGTATGTGCTTATGCAAAACTTTATTTTGCGACATTCCTGGTCGAATCGTGGCTTATGTCGGCAAGCTTTCCCTGATCTCCTTTGTCGGCCACTTGCTGAATTGATCATCGAAGCGATCTCTCACTAGTGCTGATGTTGGCCGTGGGCTGCTGCAGTTGAACAGCTTGCTTCAGCTTACGAGAACCTTATGCATTATACCTGCCTTGCATAGTATATACTTAAGGCTGGCTCGGTAATTGGTAAGCTTAGTGTTAGTGCGAGTCCAACTTTTTACTTAGCGCTTCAGTTTCGGCTTCAAACCCTACCCACGTTGCCCATCGTTTTTATCGTAGATTGCAATTCAGATATCTAGCAATTATTTTTATTTTAAATATATCTACACCTGATCGTACAGTTTCTGAAATATCATAGTGATAGCAGTCACTGAGTTATATAATTATCTGTCGAGCCAGGTGGCGTATTTTGATCGGTGCACATTTGTATTTATAGGGTGCGTCTTACGAAGCAATACGAAAGCAGTTTCGTGGACGTTAGGTTTTGGCTGAGGGTACGTCCAAAAAGTTTAAGTATATAATCAGGGGGTATATAATCATATGCCAGCTATCACAGTGTGTATACGTTGGCTAATTCAGCCGTTTCGTAGATAGTTCTCTACCGCGCGATTTTATAGGCAAATCATGGAACGTTTCACGTTACTGAAAACTAATATTAGCCGCAAACGATTTGTCATTCATCATTAGGTCAAATTTAGTGCATGCATTTTCCTCAGAGGCCCTACTAATCGGTTCAAGAAACTCAAGATTCCATTGAATGCATGTGTAATAGTCTATTTGTTCTGTTTGTAGCGTTCCATACACGATAAGTCGCAGGCCAATTGGTTAAAACTATTAGGTTTTCACTATAACCTGTTCCGAAAGTGCCGAACGTATGGCTACTTGACGGCCATACGAAAGGATGAAGAATAGCATTAAATTTCCCTGTTTTGACCTGCATGTCAGAACAGGGAATGTTTTTGATTTTTTAAATTTCCCAATTTCTACCAAAAAAAGAAATTGGTATTATATATTTGCTTAAATATTGCTAGTAGTGTCGTCATCTGTGCCTAGCATACACAAGACATGTTGTTGAATATCTTCTGTTGCATTTGACAATGCTGTTCTTCTTGTAGCGAACAGTGCCTTACGAACATTGGTCGCTCTAGCAAAACACAACCTGAAGCTTTGTCATTTTGCCTATGATTACGCGCTTTTTGCAATCGTCATTCTCCATTAGTGGCCACGTAGCATCTCCTTTATCTTATTTGTTTTTGGTTTGTGTCTATGTTCATCTATCTTTGGTCAACGTTAAATCGACGTGCCGCTGTCGTTGCATGTCACGTTGAAAATGATGTGACACTTAAGACATGTTTTTGTAACGCGGATTGTTGTGATTGGACATATGGGAGGTTACGGGAAGAAAGCGTGAGTCAGCTGGCTTTGGCGCGCAAATCGTGCATTTAGAAATAGTATTTGATGGTTTGGTTATCTTCCCTTTATTACTTGGCGTTCGCTGGAGCAGTTGCACTGTGTTGATTTGATTGCTACGTTCGCTTAAACAACTAAAGCAGTACTGTTCTTACAGGTAGTCTTAAGTGCAACAGCAAAGGATCTCACACATGTCTATCGCAAATAGGACAAAATAGAGTAAAGCCACGGGATGAACTAGCAACACGTATTACTGGTCGCGCGGAGACGAAACTTGGTCTTCATACTAGGCCAATGCGTTGACAAAATCTTTGCATATGGCTACGTCTATTGATATGATATGACGTTTATTTATTCTTATTTGTAGTTAATAAGAATCTGTGTTACAACTTCATATAGCGACATGGTTAGTGCAAAGCATCTGCTCAAATTACAGTAAGACTTTCAAACATCATCACCATCGTAGCATCTCGTGTTATTGCAATTATTTATTTATGGACTGTATATGATTACATAGTTCTGGTTTAATCAGGCGCAAGTAATGTGAGATTCTAGCAGTGTTTTTGAACTGACTAAGCGATATAAGTGTTCTAATGTCACTAGGCAACTTGTTCCACAAGGTGGCACCTAAATTACAGAGTGCAGACCTTGATTGTGTACTTGTGGTCGAAAAGACAATAACCGTATTGACATCTGAATAAGAGTACACGTTCTTGGTACGTCTGTAACATGACAATTATGTGTGCTCCTATCGGAATAGTCAGCATGCGTCAACAAAATTTCAGCGAAAACAGTTTTGTCTTTAGCTACACACTCTCCTTTGTGTGTATTTGTTGTATTTGTTTCTCCCGGAGAACCTGTAGTTGCTAGGCGCGAACCACTGGTCGTCATCCTTACGCACGCACTTTGCCTTTGTAGGGCGCCGATACAGGCACGCGTCCTCGCGGGACAAGTTTCCGTAGTTGAGCTTGGTCACATCTCTGAATGCTTGTAGCTTTTCGATCACACACGGCAGAAGGGATAACGGAAAGTGACCGTGGCGGCGTAACCGAATTAAAAACCACATCTTTTCTCCATGGTAACTGCCGACCGAAAGTCGCTACTCTTAGAAAGTTAAACGAAACAGTTAAAGCAACTTTGTTACAACCAGAGCCTTGACCATAGCACTGGTAACAGTGCTACGTTCCTTCCTAGAGAAACATCTCTGCTGTAACAAGACCTCAACTCAGACTGCAGTTCACATCGACAATCATATCCGGCGATCGACACAAAATCGCCGACCGCGATGTGTTAAAGTTCAGCACCACGTAACCAGGACACGGCCTGTAGTTTATCTCGAGATATCTCGTAGTAAAAAAGTTCCATCTCTGACCGCTGAAAATGATCTGTGATCTCTAATCTAGAAATCACATATAAACATCAGTTGTAAAACGTAGGAGGCCCGATGTGTGGTCGGGTTGTGTATTGCTACTTCTAGCTGTTTACTGCACGGTGAACAGACGTGCTCATTCTGGATCCGACCTTTTGCTAGTTTGCTTGCGTGTACAACCGCGTTACGACCGTGATCTGGTTCACGTTGCTTTTTAATTCTGTCAAGTTAAAAGGCAGTTTATGCTGCTCAATTCGGGTTCTGTGGCTGGTTTTCGTGCTTGCTTGTACTGTGTTTACACTCCACAGTCTTCGTATTAGGATCTATCTAGCCTGCCACTCCAATCCGGTATTATTAACCTTTCTTACGACTCTTTCTACATATATTAGAAAATGTACCAATAAAAAAGAGCAATTCTGTGTTGCTCCTTTAGCAACAACATACACGCTCGACTAGGTCTTCTTTCGTTTGATATTTCAGGCTTTCTTTTACCATAAACCTATACAATGTATCTCTATATATATGGCAGCCGTTGCTACCGATGCCATCTTTTGAGAGCAATGGTACCCTACCCTTACGTCAACTTCCTGGCAAGCAACATGGGGCAAAGGTGGTATTTAAAACTTTAGACAAATAATGTATGTAGTCCCCTCCCACCGCATGCGTTATCTCCAACACTATCCGATATGATCCACAGCCGTACTATTTTCATTTTTTTATAATTTTGTATTATTTTGTCTGTTCCTATTATTATGCCCGTATTCCTTCTCGACTTGCCTTGACAAACTCCATTACCGAACAATTGCGCCTTACCGCTGCAAATATTTTTTGATGTACATTTTTTGTGATCGAAGATCGAATCCAGAGTCGTCTTACCCATTGTCCCTTTCTCCGTTTGAGCCCTCAATATACCATTAAGTTTCTGTTCATTCTGTCGGTTAATTCCTTCTTGTACCAAATGCAGGGCCTTTCTTTTTGCCTGATTATATTTTAGTCATTATTTTTTTTCTCACTTTCCTCGGTTTACCACTCCCTCTTGTAACCATATCTCCTACCTGTTCCCATATTTTTCCATTAACCATAATATATTCAAATGTGACTCCCTATTCCTCTGATTATACGTATATTTTCCAAGCACTATATAAATTACTATCTGTCTAAATTTAGAGTAATTACTTATTAAGACACCTAGTTTTCATCCCGTTACTACTTGCGATCGCCCATTGCACAATGCTCTATATTGCTATTTTGATACATTTCTCGGCACCTTGTATACCCCTACAATTCGAATTACCTCGTTTAGCCCTTTAATATCGCCAACCAAGTCTCTCATTTTAATTCTCGTCGGTTCCCTACATATAAGAAAATGTACTCACTCCCCAAACATCTTTGAGCTGAGCCAGAGCCCGCGTCGATTTAACAAAATGTTCGTTGAAAAACTAACGACAATGCGTCAGGCTAACAACATGGTTTCTATGTTCATCCTACGGAAGCGCATCATCAGCGACCTATACCTCTCTCTAGGCATCTCGGGGATCTCTAGGCATATTCATGTGTACTAGGGGCCGCCAACACCCTGCACTACATGCAGATTATAACTACATTACATGCATGCATATATGCTAATGTATAGCTTTCCTTCTATTTTGAATAAAGTGTTTCAATCTATATTCTCTCCTATCCCCGTATTTTTATTTTACGAATTGTATATATTAAGTCTCGATAGAACTTCTGCCTCACGTATATATGTATCTGTTGTTATTGTACCTGTTCCTTTCTTTTCTATCTTCTATAACATTTCTCACATGTACCCCGCGTCCTGCCTCCTCTTATTATAAGCAATGCTGTCTATCCAAAAAGTTCTCGCTTCCTCTTACCTCCTCTCCCTATAGGGGAAACGCTACTGGTCGTAACGGCCAGCGTGGATCAATCAGATAGTTCAGATGGCGGCTTGCTCAATTAGCCTACATTTAATTTTCTTACATTTAATCGTTAACACTGCATCAAACACGCTGTCGGATGTCACAGTTGTAAAGCACAAGCATCTCACCCTGTAAATGGAGAGAGGATCTCTGTAAGTGTATTCTACAGCGATCATGAATGAGTTAGTGTTTAACAAGGGTCACCAATAACGAAATCGTCTCTACAGAATCATGCTTTATACAGGTGTGCATATTGTACAAAATATTTTACAAAAAAAAAAATATATATATATATATTACCTTAAAAGTCCACTGATACGTGCCTTACTCGTTCATGTAAAAATATTACTTTATAGATCATATTAGTCGCTTAAGATTAAACTTTGCAACTAAAATCACGTTTTACGTCAAATTTGTATAGTGAATTATGTGTCTGTAAGGACAGTTCTTAGTCAAAAAAATCACACGTAGTTAGAGCGGTTAAATAAATATCACAAATTCAAAAATGCAAGCTTAGATAAAAAAACATGTACACGTCGAGGAATCTCCGTCACTGCGGCCACTAAACAACAAAGGGCTATTCGGTTCAAGCCAAATACAAACTAGCACTAAGCAGGAAAAATGAAAACATGACCAGCCGGAACTGGGACCATATTCGGTCGGCCACTGGCGTGGTACGTGACGGTCTCCGACACGTACGCCCTCGGCAATCGTGCACTAGCCAGCGCTGGCGTCGGCCACATCATTCACCAACGGGAGATGCGTGTATACGCGCATCTCTTCTTGAGGACCACGTTGTTATGGCGTTCGGTTTCGAGTCGTCTGGCGTTCGGGGCAAGGATGCACTCGAACTGACAAACGAGCTTGGGAAGAAGTGTTTCGAGGTCACAGCGGAACCATAATCGACCGCGTTCCTCCGACCGAAAGTGTCGTTGGAAATACAGAGAGGCAAAGTCAATGATGATGTTAAGTGGTCACCGACACTCGAGCAATTATAATATGAGCATTATTAGAGATATTAATACATGAGCAATTGTGATACATGTACATAATGATGCCAATATATTTTGTGTCCTTAAAAATACAATTGTTTTGTATGAACGTTTCAAATTATGATACAAATATTAAAACTGGTTAAAGCTAACCTCCGGTGCGTCCGCACCTTGTCTGCGCCAAGTCGCATCTGATACGCTATTCAACGACGGTACCGCACATGAGCGCGACGAACGCATGAAGATGTGGACGATCACATCGACATCAATGGGAGACCAAGCAGGGGGGGAGGGGGGGGGGGGTGAAAGCGAGGCTTCGCCTCGCCAGATTTGCCAGACAACCCGGCGAAGCAGCTTGAACTGCTGGACCGTCTGGCCTCACTCGTCAGTCACGCAGACAGGATTTTTTGGCTTCTAACGGACAAGTATCTGAACACGCGGCTGGACCTAAGTCCGTTGCACTGACACTCAAAGTGGTAGTACATTGGTGCTACATACAACACCTGTGAAGATTGACCGAGAGAACAGACGAGGCGAAAATGTGACCCGCGGATGAGCCAGCAACCTTTTAGATTTTATATAAAGCTTACGAACGACCTCATGGAGGCTTAAAAGCAAAAGAAGGAGCTCCTAAGCTCCTTGCACAGCAGGAGTGCAAGAAACGGCTGACTTTCTCAGCGCGCTGCACAAAATGATCGGAAGTAGTAACCCTTCTACGAGCGGAAACTCTGTGGCACTTCACATCTCGGGGGAGTGGGACGGTTCCCACATACAAAGGGCGGTGAAAATCTGCTGCAACAAGATCGGCTGCGAGCTAGAGCTCGCGATGCAAAAAGGGCTTAAGCCTTCTAAGGCACGGAGTGTCTTAAGAACTGGAGACCTCGCCATGAAACGCAGCACCATCAAGATGAAGGCAAAGAATTGCCAAGCATTCAGCATGCACAAAACTACGCTCGGCCTCACCTTGAAGAACGCACTGGACGGAGAAAAGAAGTCTCCAATCTGCGACCAGTACTATGGAATAACGTTTATTGATCATGCAGTAGTCGTCAAAGCCAAGGGGAAGTGAACACGTCAAGATTGCAAGCTGCAAGCCATGCCGCGGGCAGCTGACAACCGTATCATTGTCTCGTTATACGCATACTCAATATGTGTGATATAAATATGCTTATGATAAAAGCAGCAAACGATATTGTGAAAATCTTACCAAGAACTCACGTACCCAAGCGAGAGGAGAATTATGTCGATGGACGGAGCGGTAGTCCTTTTAGGTCGTTCGGTCAGATTCACCTCGGCAACAGCCACATAGAAAGCTAAAACCTGCTAGGGAAAACCCCTTCGGTTGCTGCCCTGGTCCTGGCCGGTGCTCCTCCGTAGAATCCTGCCGTCTAGAAACGGCACAAATTGTGTGAAAAATTACCACAGCCTTAAAAGAGACGGAGCGAGAAGCTATGCTTTCCGAGTGGTCACGAGAATGGACACAATTGGGTAGAGGAAAGTCCGGAGTCAGGAGTGAAGGCATTAGCATTTTGGCCTGCTTCAGCAAAAGTGTATCAGAACGTTAGATGCATATTTTGAGATTTGGTAGAACTCGGCAAAAAATGCGTTTTCCCAATGCCCCCCCCCCCCTGCCATTGGCCAAAAATGAGTACACACGGTTATAAAAGACCCTGTGTCTACATATAGGAATTGTAAAGTTTGGTAAAGTAATATTTTTCCAATGGAACATGGTCTCTGGGAACTCCTGTTTCGGTAAGAGTGAAATTGCTAGAATCTGTGACACTGATGGTATTGCCCGACATAGAAGCACAAAATGTGTAATTGCGAGACAACCAGTCCTCCTGTACAGAAAGTAACACATTTCCGTGTTCCAAACAAACATTCAGGCAGATGCGCATTTCATGGCGATAATTTTGGTACCAAATATGTAGCAATGCAGGCCGAGATTGAGTGCATGCATAAACGATTTAGTCTATCATATCAATTACTCTAAATCATTTATGCATTTAGACACGTTTCGTGCTCCTATGTCGGGCAATTTCATCAATGACACGGATTTTAGCAATTTCACCCTTACTCCGAAACAAAAATTTTCAGAGACCATGTTCCATTGGAAAAAAGTATTACTTTAACGAGCTTTACAATTCTCTATACTCAACATTAAATATTTAGGGTATATATATATATATATATACCCTAAATATTTAATGTTGAGTATAGAGAATTGTAACAAATTGTACAAACAATTTGCGGAAATTCTGCATATATATATATATATATATATATATATATATATATATATATATGCAGAATTTCCGCAAATTGTTTGTAGATTGATATAGAAAATTGTATAGCTCGTTAAAGTAAATATTTTCTCCTATATATATCGAGCAATGCGGCTTCATGGCAAGCTCATTATTCTGCATAAGTAGTGAATCTATTTCTAAAGCCGAATGCTTTTGGAGTTTTTATTGTATCCAATTTAGATACCAAAATAAACGCCGACGTAGACTATTTGTTTTAGCGTCATGACAAAACAAACTGCATGGCGGATCTTTCTGATGCCGAGGTCCGCAGAGAAAAGTAAATAGGGGAAATTGCTTATGCTGAATAATACGAATAGAACTTACAATGTTTCTCGTACGATATGAACGTGTAAGTGATAAGGTGCGCTTTACTCAAACACGTTGCTGTCTTTAGAAACGTCGCCCAGCAGAATTGCAACGATGGACGGTGAACACAAAATCTATCTTGGCTGTGACATACCAGTTCTGTGAATATTATACGAGAGATATACATATCGCTGGTCACACAGTACGCATTTAGTGTGGCACGTTACGGTTTCATAAAATAAGATCATTGTTCCATCCAACCAGCCCTTTGAACAGTAGTTGCCATACAATCGGAGACGCATCCCGTTGCGTCATATGTATGTATGTATGTATATATATATATATATATAGAGAGAGAGAGAGAGTGACATTTCGTTGGCTCTTGTAAATAGTAATCACTAGGAAACCGAAAACCGGCCCGACTACAATCGTATGAGTCAGAGTCCGGTCGTGCCGCCTCCACGGTCTGTCGCGATCATAGCGGGCTTTAACTACTCATATCGGGCCGGTTTTCTGATAATGATCAATGGTGTTTATAAACGCTACCTAAAAGAAACTCGATCATCAAGCCAAGTTGACAAGCACATGACCATAAGCGAAAGCAAAAATAAATGCGCCACACTTTAGTGCTTAAAGACCACTATAGAATGTTAGATCTTCATAAGAATGCCAAGCTACACCTCGATATATAGTTGTGTATCGTTCTGGATTACACTAGTGCTGGCTTGTTCAGAACTTTCATCCCAACGCTATATAGTTTGTAAAAGCCGTCTTCGAAATTGTATATTGCTATAAGCAGATCCATTAAAAGTATTATATATATATATATATATATATATATATATATATATATATATATATATATATATATATATATATATATTATATATATACGGCCCGCTCTCTCATATATATATATATATATATATATAGCCGGCCCGCTCTCTCATATATATATATATATATATAATTTCGCCGGATATGTTAAAAAAACCGTACAAATTAGTGGTCCCCTTACAGCCTTGTACCGCATATATTTGACTTTAATAATCGATCAAGAACGCATTCTATTAATTATTATCGCAGGCATACATCTACGGTCTGGTACATTAGGATTAAGGTGAAAGAAGAACCCACTGTAAAATAAAGTACTTCTACAGGTTTTTAAAACGTTGTCTAAAATCCCATGCAAGTTTGCTCAGTCAACAAGTCAATGCTCTTTGACGTTGAATGTTGTTTAAATTACCTGCTTTAAATATTATTATTATTATTGCACATTTAATTTATATGAAGTTATATTGTAAATTATTTATGTTTGTTATAATGCATTATGTTTGTGTTACACATATCATCTGGCGGCCGTGTATAGTGACTATCAAGTGTCCTTTTTATTTAGGCCAGACCGAGATATATATATATATATATATATATATATATATATATATATATATATATATATATAATATGTAAAAGCTATGAAGCTATGAGCGAGCTTGGTTGTCTAGACTACCTAGAGACGGGACTAGAGTGCAGGAGGCAGCATGGTATCTACCGCAAGGTACTTTACAACGTTGACACAAATCTGACTTCGCCGAGACCCGCTCAAGCCTTTCTCTCCCGGCCGTTTTCTTGGCTGTCTTGAGTGTCAACACGGCGTTGAACAAGTTCGATGCCTCCCTCCATGCCTCCGTCGAAGTCATCATGTGGGCAACAACCTCCCTGATGGGCCGACCTCTCACAGCGGCTGGTCCTGCGTCCCACGCTTCCCTAAGTGCATCACACCGCACAACAGTGTGCTGCACGGTGTCCGCCTCTCCAGAGTTACACAATACGCAAATATCGCTGATGGCCTTCTTAATCCTTGACAAATAACTCTGGAACTTACCGTATCCGGTCAGTACCTGAGTCGTCCAGTAGGAAAGTTCCTTGTGTCGGCGGTCGTACCACACCCTGAGGTCCGGTACTAGCTCTCTGTGGTCACATTAGGGGTTACCTGCACCCATTCCTCTCACCAGGCCGACAAAGTGGCGTTCCTGGTCCTGGTGAGATCAAGATCTTCATTTAGATACATTTTACTTCTTTCAACCGCTTAGAGGTTCCATGACAGCATCTTGGCTAGGACCAGGAGTGCTTCAGTCAAGACCGTCCAATACGCCCGGCTTATCCTGATTTCCAGCGTTCGTTGGGTTGACTTTAGTGCACTCGTATTTTTTGCTGTCCGCAGTGCGATGTCCCTCCAGACTGGGGCTGCATATAGCGCCGTTGATTTGGCCACCGAGGCCAGGAGCCTTCTTTTCTCCTCTGCCACCCCACCAATTTAGGCATGGTACATCGAGTACTGTACAGCCAACGCTTGCGAAAGCTGCAGTCTTGCCTAGTCTTACTTCAAACAAAGAAGGTGTTGCTTGTACTGCGGATGATTTAAACGACTGGAAGGTGGTGACTAATAAAAACACCGCCAAGCGCACTGACAAGGTTAGAGGACATATTCAGTCTATTCACGATAAGGTGGCTAAACGCACTATCTTCGAGCTACTATTTATCGCCGACTGGAGAACACTGCTACAGCATCGGCCGCTTAGGAGCCTTTCACCGATAAGCTCAAGGCTCTATGTAGTGAACTTTTTAGACTATTTCCACAGTCTCAACCTGAGTCAAGAGGCAGTATCATTCAACTGTGGTTTAACATATCCGAGGAAGCTGCAGTGGCTTTGAGGATCAACCGTGTCTTGGGTATCCCAGTATTGGCCAGATGCCAAGATTAGGTCAAAATCAGTGGAGTCGACCGGGAATTGACCGATAAAGAAATCTGTCGGGCTTTTAGCGGTGTAGCTGTAGTCTCGGCCAAAAGCGAGATGTACAGGCGGCAAGTGTCTGCTGAGCTTACATCGTTTTCTACTGACACGGTGAATCTTCAATTCAATAAAAATCCTCCAGTTAAGGTGTTTGTCTACGTTTGGGGCACATGGCGGCCAATTGCCGTAATGAGATGTCATGCCGGAACTGTGGGCAACTAGGCCATCTAGCCGCGATCTGCAAAGACTCGGCTAGATTTGTTAACTGCAAACATCCGTGTACCCTCTGTCCAAAGCTCGTCCGATACGGGCTGCCGAGATTGCCAAGACCTAAGGCGTTAATGAAATGCAGGCTCCTTTAGCAGGTGCCTACGGCGTATCACGCTGCATCAACTGTAAAAGTGGTTGAAACTTTGCCAGTTGCTTCTACGAGCATCACAGCGGATCCTCATGGCCAGCCGAGTATCTCCACACCACCCAAGCGTTCATACGCGAGTGTTGCAAGATCGTTGGTCGAGTCAACCGAGGGTATAGAAGTTAATCTCAATCTTCCCGGTGCTACAGCCATTCCCGTGCGCCAGCCAGCCTACCCTAATGTGGTACAGGCTACCGCGCTGAAAAAACCGTCTCCTTCTCTGCGACACCCAGTGAGGTTCATCGCCAACAAAAACCGTGGACACAGCAAGCTGCTATTGAAGACGCTGAAGCCGCTCAAGGAAAATCTGAAAATCCTCTGCCCTAAAACGGCTCAGTGTCTTCAGGAATTGACGGACCTTCTAGCGCCTCAGAATATGTTTTAGTACTTGATTTTGCTTACTTTCGGTGCTTCATATATTTAACTATTGCACTTTTGGACAATGCTAGCATTATTTGACCCCAACCACCTCCTAGCCTTAGGGAATGCGTTATAAGGGACACATTTTGTGATTCTTGTAGCCTCTCAGTCATGCATAGGCCTTGTCAGGACGGGGTACCCCAAATCGCTAGCTGATTTCCTTGCGGATGAAGGGTCAAGTTACGATGCTGTTGCGGTGAGCGAAACGTGGCTGTCGGATAGTGATCGATTGGTCGGAGATTCGGATAGTGTGCTACAGTAGAGGGGTACAAACTATTTGCTGTCGGTAGGGAGGGGCGTCCGGGGGGCGCGGCAGATATTTTTGGTAAACAGAGATAAAAGTAATCTCCTCTCATGCTTTGCGTATTTTTGATGGACTTGTTCAGGCAATTTGCTTGCATATTATAAACTTTCGGGGGTTTGAGGGCTACCTGGTAGCTTTTTACTTATGTCAAATTACATATAGCGATATTCTGCCTAATATCCTGGATAAACTCCTTCCGAAGAGTAGCAGCATGCCGTACATTTTAAAGGGTGACTCAAATGTCAATGTTATAGCCGATCCTCCGCTGCTAAAATACTTATTTTTTTATGCGAAGGATTTACGCATGTAATTAATTGTATTTCGCCCCTCGTTGGGTACATGCATCGATCATATTGCAATGACAAACTGCTAAAATGTTTCCAGTATTCAATCGGTTGTGCGTGTCTTGAAGGATCTCGAAGGATCTCGATGTAAATCGATCAATCCATCAGCTTTTATTGACATGCTCAGCAAATTGGCAATTCGTTACCTTTCGTTCAAAATGTACACAAGTACGCGTATATGTACAAATCAACAATGTGTAAGCAATAGGCCAACACAATTAAGTATAATTACCACTATAGAACTTTACTAACCTTTACAACTAGCCCAATCCAAATTTAAGAATTGTGTAACAGGTTTAAAACATTTCAATATGAGTCACGTGTTCTCCGTTCTTCAGCTGCACAAGAAAGCTTGCGTAAGTGTCAATGCTAGCTCGTTCCAAATGGGTGGCAGAATTTAGGCCCGGAGTGCCGAAGAAGGATGCGTCTCAACCTTAGCGCCCTGAGGTGGTCCCTGTAGCGCTGCGACCGTACTAGAGTTAGGGCAAAGTCGAGAGAACAATCTGAAAGAATTCCCTTGTTTTGCACCTTGTAGGCTAGCACCGCTAACTTTAAACGTGTCAGCTTATCAAGCTTGAGAAGCCCGAGCCTGTTGTACCACGATGTTAAACCTGCGCGAGGCCAACTATGAATGTCGCTTTATTCTGAACGACCCTGCGCTTGTCTAGGTCCTTGAATTCGTGACGCCCCACAGTAATTCCGCTGATAGAATAGATCCATTATAGAAGGTCCATCATGGTGTCAACGTGAGGAATGGGCTTCAGTCTATTTGGTCGTGAGTAAGTACTATCAGAGGTGTGCGATGTGGAGTGCGCGGATTGATCGATCGAACGTTTTATGAACTGTTTGGATACATGTTCCTTCAGCAACGAAGCAATGGGATGTGTTTCATTACTGTTCCATCGTTTGCGGGTTCTAGAACAAGAACTAGCGGAGGTAAAGAAAGCACGGACGTTGTTCCTATGCCCACACCGGAAGCAGAACTGCCTGGCGCCGGTCAGAGCTTCACCCAAGCTCTCACTCGACGGTCGAAGAAGACAGTGTTGGTAATAGGAGACCGCATAGTTGAGCCTGTGAGACCAGCATTGAGGAATCTATTTTCCAAAAATACACCGATAACGGTACGCTCAACGCCGAGGATGGATGTGCAGTGTATTATCGAGGAGGCAGAGAAACAAATCAACCTTACTTGTGGACCAGTAGCAGTGTTCCTTCACGCTGGATACCATGAGTGTATGGTGTTTGTTTGTTTGGTGTTTGGAGTTTGAGTTTCTGCTATTGTAGCAAGAAAAATTAAATATTTTTTAGGAGTGAAGATTTTAAAAACTGGAACAAAGGTGAGCAGAGCGCTGGCAGAGGCAACAGTCGTGCAGCCGGCAAATCCCCATGGACCTTCGAATCAGCGTCACTTGACCAGCCAGACCTCGCATGCTCGGATAAGCTAAGCGCATCCAGAGTTTGGTCTACACGACCGTGCCTACCCCCGAAGAGGACACCGCCATGCTCCAAAGCCACCCAACAACAGGACAGCGAAACGCAAGGAGGAGAACGCGATCTACCGTGCCCCACCTCCACCCTCCCTGAAGGCGTTTCTTACGCAAGCCCTCGAAGCATTACAGGCCAAGGATCCCGCGCCCCACAACGCTGCATTTCAGCGCAATGGCCGCGGACATGCACGAAACAGAGGTCGGCCCAAACCGAATCACTAAGAATTGCTCTATGGAACTGCGAGGGTGCTGACACTCTATCACTCCTCTCACCGACAGCTCTTGAGGGCGTAGATATTTTAGTGCTGACGGAGACGTGGGCTACTAAAGCGTTTTCTCTGCCTCGCCTCTATCCTATCCACTCCCTGGCCCAGAAAGATGCAGACGCCGGCCGACCCAGCGGTGGAGTGTCAATCTTCTGCAATCATCGAGTCGGGGACCTCCATGTTGCACTCGCCGAAGATAACGTCATTGCTCTATATAACCAGAGTATAAGCATCGTGGCGGCATATGTTCGTCCTCCCGAAAACGAGTCGACTTTGACTATGGCGGAGAAGCTTCTTAGCGGCTTACGGAGTGCCTGCCGCAGTTCCGCTCGTAGTCTGTGGAGACTTTAACGCTCGCTTAGATCGGCCCACCTCGAGCCGCAAGATAGCCCTTAGAGAAACGCTATCGGACTTCGGATGCTGGATCATCAGTCCCCCTACTGTCCCCACTTTTATCAATCACAATGGAAGCTCTGTAATTGACGTGTTTGCAACAAACGTGAAAGTCAACAAGGCAAAATTCGTCGGGACTAATTACTCGCTAAGAGAGGGTGCCCATATCAGGTCGCACATTCCAGTTGCAAGAGACCTTCAACTACATTCTCTGGTGTCGTTTACCAAGAGGGAAAAGCCGTTGCCACGCAGCCTAAGTAGGGAAGCGCTCCACCGGCGCGTTCATGAAGTTCTACCCGTACCAGTATATCTTGATGTTAAGACGTACGCTCAACAGCTCGTAGATATTATAAAGTCTTCAGTCACCCCAGTGCATTGCCGACCGAACTCACGTCCGTGGTACAATCGACTCTGTGTCCTGGCAAAAAGTCTCCACGTGTGGCAAGATTGTTCTAAGTGGCAAATCTAAGATTTACCACTTAGAACAATCGACTTCCTCTCACCTGATTAGTTTGGTTTTCGCCATGCTCCGTCAACGGATGCGGCGCTTGTGGAGTTATGGCAGTACATTGTTGACTCGGTAGAGGCTAATACGATGTGCTCGGGTATTTTTATTAACGTGGCGGCTGCTTTTAATTGCCTATAACATACCATTTTATTCAAATGTTAGCACACCTTGGCAGCGTGCCCTCAACGGTCTAATGGGTCAACTCAAACCTTACGGGTAGAACACAGGCCGTCAGGATAGGTACGGTGGAATCGTGCTGGTATAGTGTTGACATAGGAACACCGCAAGGCTTTGTTCTTGATTCTTTTATGTTTCGAATTCTGTTAAATTTTATACTTTTGAAAATTAGACGTGACAAGTTAGGCAGGGGTCCTCATCGAAGGCCTGTTGATTGGTTGCATTTCACTGTTTATGCCCATCCTTTGCTACGGAATTCTCCTGTGAGAAAGTGGGGATGATAGCATTATCCGTAGAGCGGAGGTCATACAACAATTTTCTCTAGAAGCCGGAGTGATTCTGTAAGGAACTTTTTTATTACCCATGGGCCAGTTGCGAATATCCATATTCTGCGTGCAGGTACACCCGCATTCAAAGCAGCTCACGGCTTTGCCCCGGTGGACTTTGCAGTTCCTTTTATCACAAAAAAAGTTAGGGCGCGTAGAAGATTTTTTTTCATGCTGAAACCTCTCAGCATTAATATGGGGGATTACGGGAATCGTGATGTACCTACGTCACCACAGCCAGTGACTAGTGTGGGACTCACAAACCCACTAACACCCTCCTCCCCCCCACCCCCAGGGAACGTTAACTGCTAGGCATCGCTTCGTATCCATGGGAGTGGCCAGTTTGCCTCTCCTCCCTACTCCAGCCTTCCTACAGTCACCCTAGCCCGTTTTGGTGCGGGGCGGCGACTTCAAGAAGGCCGTTGCGAGTTATAGGGACTCCTGACTAAAGCTGAGGTGGTGGTTGTATGTTATAAAAACGCTCTGTGGTGAATCTGTTACTTGTGATGTTACGTACGATCGCTGAGTAAATCATTTTTATTTTATCACTTTTTAATCGCATTAATATTTTGTGAGAACTCAAGCATTGTAAGATGCAGTTCCGATAATAAACCACATTGTTTATTTTAATTTATAATAAATCACGTTATATATATATATATATATATATATATATATATATATATATATATAACATTTGCACGTTGCTTAATGTATGCCATGTTTGTTGCTGTTTCACACTGACGTTAAACACATACAAATATTTTTTTGTCGTTGTCGTCTGCTACCGTAATGTTCGAATGTGCAAAGAGTTCGCTCCCGTTTAAAACGGGAGAACAACTGGTTATTTGTAATTAAGGCTGTTCTACTGTGCTTCACGGGGGGTGCCTAAGCCCCGTGCCCCCCGAGGACACACAGTTCGTGTCGTGCGGGTCCTGTGAATCAGAGGAACCCAAATTTGTCCTTATGAAGGAACGTTTGTGTGTGCTACAGTGGAACTTAGTGAAGCTGTGGGCATCACACACGAAGCTCCAGCGAAAAGTCGCCAGCAATGAAGCGGCTCCCTTGAAGCAACTTGCGCACCCCGAAACCATCGAGGGGTGTTTTTGAACTACCACGCTAAAGGAAAAGTTAGCGTTAACAAAACGGACGGAACACGGAAAGCGCGGAAGAACAAGAAGTCACGGTTAACGGAAGGCGGAGATCTGCTTGTATCAACAAAGTCGATCTACGACAGCGCCACCGGAGAGAACAGCAAGGCCGGTCTCTGCGGCGCCAAGCGCAGTGCTACAGCAGCTGGTCTTAACAGCAGCGGTACCAGTAGCGGCGGCAACAACAACACCGCCACTACCCTCGAAGAAAATGAGCCGATGGATGACAACACGCCAACGGCAAGGGAAGCGGCAGCGGCCGCAACGTCGCCAACAGAGACAGCCGCGGAGACGAAAAAAGACGAAGAAAACAACGATGGTTTTGTCACCGTCCAACGGAGAAGGAGCGGCAAAACAAAGCATCGTATGCAGAAAACCAGTGCAGCTGATGGAGTAGGAGATCTTGAAGTGTATGCTGGGCCAGGCAGGTTTAGCGCGCAGAGATTAGCACGGCTGGCGGCGAAAACGTCAGCTGTCAACCTACACACATGGCTCGTTAACAGGAGCAATGCATTTCTGTAAAGGCAGTATTTAAATTGCAGACGCAGGGAAGTGATGCCGTGTTCTGTGCAGTGCTGGGTGACGGCGAGTACGCAAAGTGCAGCAAGAGTGAATTCTGGCCTAAAGGTATCCTATTTCGTCGTTGGGCTGGTGGTGCTACCTACGAGAAAATGGTTATGGAAAGCTTTATCGCGCCTTCGCAAGTGACTGAACAGATCTAGAGATACTAACGTGGAGACTACTAGGTCTCTACGGCTGCTTCTTTGGAACTGTGAGGGACTAAGAGGAGCAATAGACCTAGCGCCAGTTGACATGTTTACGTCGGTGGACATTGCACTCCTTACGGAGACGTGCCAGCGGGAGGAACTGCATATCAATAATATGCGAGGGTTCCACCAGCTGGCAGTTCTACCTGCTAGAGGCCGTGGTAGACCAGTGGGTGGATTATCAATCTACCTACATAAACGTTTACCTCCGGTGCAATGTGTGAGGAAGAACGATTTCTGTGTGGGTCTCTCGTATATGAGGGTGAACATAGCCGTCTTCTACGTCCCCCACACCTTGACTTGGCAGAGGTCGCTAACACGGTGAGTTCTGGTATATCAAGTTTCGACCTGTCTATGCCAACCATCGTCGGTGGCGACTTCAATGCCCGTATTTATGGTGGGGCTACTAACGATAAAGGAGAGGTGCTGCTCCAGTTGATGGAATACTTTGGTCTGAGATGTGCAAATGCACGCGAAGACCACACGCATATAAGTCATAACGGAAGCAGCACCTACTGTTTCACAACCTTGTCGATGGCGAAGTTGAAAGCTTCGATGTTCTCGAGGTGGCTGCAAGGAAGCACCTATCGGTGTCAGCAGTCGCAATTATTCCAGATATCTGGTTTAAGCAGCAAGGCGATCCACACCTGGTTGCCACGAGGCGTGTTGACCTTTCACTATTAGAGGTTGATAGCCTCGAGGTGGGCTGTGATGTGGATACTTGTTGTGAACTGCTAGAGAGAACCATGAGAAGTGCAGTCAGGTGGAAGAGACCGGGGCAGAGGAGATCACGACAGTGGTTTTCTCAGGCTTGCTATCTCGCCCACCGTGGGGTGCTCGAGCTTTTGCGCCAATCGAGGGTAAAGGCACCACCACAGCTGCTAGCCAGACGCAGGTCTTACTTCTTCAACAGTAGCTTACATAAAGCTATGCCTTGACCACAAGCGTGAATACGTCTAGGAAAATTTCAAGTTTGTTGACCAAATAGTAGGTATTATATTTTGTTACATTAGACGGTTTACAGAAACCGGATTGGAGCATTCAAGTAAATGATATGTTGTGCACTGATGGCCGCAACGTTGACAAGTGCATGATTCGTCAGCTTCATGGTGGCCAGGTCGAACACAAATCTTATGGTGAAAACCATGCATAGCAAATCGAAGGGTAAGATGACGATTTGCCATATTGGGATCCTTCCACGTGTCCGAGGGGAGGGCAGGCGTCATAAAGAAGGCTGTGCTGCCTAAATGCCTCAGTGTGAGGCAGTTTGAAGCTTCGCTGCAAAGTTTCTGTGAAAAGAGGTGTTCCAGCCGCCAGGAAGACAAGTCGGTTGCGGCTTGTTCTGTGGACACCCAGGGTACGCTTGAGGAATGCAGCTTTAAGTCTATCGAGACCAGCGAGGTTCGCTGCGCTGAGGTACGGCCATATCACTTGTATTCCATACCCAACTGTGGGGCCTATTTTTATATCAAATAGCTGCAAGGCTGCCTGTAACGACAGCCGCACTGGTATTTGAATACTGTAACCCTTACGGATTCTTTCTTTGATATGTCACGTAAAACACAACCCAGTGGTTGTTGATTCGACGCCGAGGTAGGCGAAATGTTTTACGTACTCGACAGGGTTTCCTTGAAGGTGAACCCCATCATCGCTAGCCAGCCCACTGCCTCCCCTGAATTTTATAGTCTTTGTTTTACTCACATTTATAACCAGGCCACTAGCATTCACATACTTCTGCAGAGTTGCGAGCGCCTGCTGAGTGTGAAAACGGCTCCTGGAAAACAGGACCAAATCGTCGGCATAGAGCAACACCTTAACGAACTTGTGTCGTTTAGTGATTATTGATGGTAAATCCGAAACCAGAACAGAGAATAGGAGAGGACTGAGATTGTCCCCCTGAGCAACCCCTGTTGTTTGAACCAAACGATCGTGCTCAGACACTCCGTCATCGAGGACAACTGTGCCCTGTTGAAGGATTGAGGCAATCAGCTGAAGAAATGTAAGCGGTACTCCGAGATATGCCAGCTTAGCCACAATCAGTTTCCGCGACGCTGTGTCAAAGACCGATTTAAAGTCTACAAAAACGGCGTAGAGCGGTAACCGTTTTTGTGGGAGAATTGCTCGAATCTCGCCGAGAAGCACGGAGCAAGCAGTCATCGTCGACTTTCCTCTTCTAAATCCATGCTGCTCTTCCGGCAAGCCATCCACGTCGTCGGGAAACGCCTCCAGTCGCTTAGTTAATATACTAGCTAAAAGCTTGTACACAACACTTTTCTTCGCAATACCACGCCAAGATGACGGGGAGAGCGGGTTACCTTTCCCTTTCGGTATGACACTCAAAATAATTTCCCTCCAAGACGAGGGCAAGGATGCGTATTCTTGTATCTTGTTGAATAGAGCGTGTATAACGGGAACCAGCAACATAACTTGGTGCAGGTGTTCATTTTGCACTTGATCTGGACCTGGTGCTTTACGAGATTTTGAATTCAGTATGGCGTTGATAACATCATCTTTAGTTATCCCAGCCAAGATAGCCTCTCTGGCTTGCATAGTCATCTGATCCCACACAGATATAAGCTCAGGAACGTTTTCTGGGATGGTATTATCGATTGCGTACATCTGCCCGAAGTACGCTCTTAACTCCTTAGATGGGATAGGGCAAGCGACAGTCCGGAATTCGCTTTTAATCCATTTATACGGTTGTTTCATGGCTTCCAGAATGAGACGATTTTTTTTATTCAGAACATAGTCCTTTTTGGCTGACTTGATCATTTGTTTGTACGCCCTGTTGAGCCATTGATAGAACGGCAACATAATGTCTTGTAATCGGGATAGAATATAAGCTTGGACAACATAATGCTTAAACTTACGCCCCTCTGTGTTCATCCAAGATACGCTGCGCCTGGATCGCTTTTCGCAGACGCTTCGTCGTATGACTGAAACAATTCGACTAGCGTACTCATCAACCGAAAACTCTTTTGGAGGCGGCATGATTTCTCGGGAACATTAAACAAGACGATTAATGTCTAGGGACTTCGACCATTTTAATCTCCGTTGAATTAGAGATTCCGCCGGCATCCGCGCACTGAGTCCAACCGGACGATGCGATTCGGCTCCGAAAGCTGTCAGTTGCGACAGTACGCCGTGATCGTCACGGAGGTCTCTTCCATGTTGGTTGCAACTATATTGATCGCTGATCTACCCTGTGGTCCCACAAATGTATGCACATTCGGAGAGGTGACAAGCCAGAGACCTCGATCATGTAAGGTGTTGATCAGGGATCTGCACCAACTATTGCTGGGTTTATCTATTGGGCAGTTTAAGTCACCATAGAGTAGAGTTGGTTTTTCGTAGATCAACTGAATTGAGCGACCGACACAGCTTATCGAGCAGATCTATCATTCTCTCCGCGGGACTTGAGTACATGGCAACGACATTGTCTTAACATATACTATATATAACATATATAGTATATATATAACATAACATATACTTATCGGTATATATATATTATATATATAACATAACATATACTTATCGGTACTTAAAATGACACAGTTGTCATCATTATACTGAATTGTTACTTCACCAGATCTGCCATTGTACAAAACAGCTACGCCCTCGCTTGGTCTTCCTGGTCCTGCTGCGTGTTGTGCCAGACACTCAGCAGTGTAAAATCCATTCACGTTTATGCTTTTTGTAGACCATGTCTCAGTTAAAATAACAATGTCAAACGCGGATAATTCTGCGTGCGGAAGAAGATCTAGACCTGTTTTGGCACCTTCGATATTCCACTGCATTATGTTTAATTCCAGCGTCTGCCTCTCACGGGAGGGCGCTGCAGTTGGAATGGGTACTGGCCCATGCCCATCCAGTAATTCTCGGATAGAGCAGCGAACGGATTATATGAGAGGTAGGGGTTGGTCATCATTGGGGGAAACCCCAACAAATTATCCGGGTTACGCTTTCGATTATCATTACGATTGGTCCGAGTGATGTTCGGTCTACGTTGCTACTGCCAGTGGCTGTTGTTGTTTTTAGCGTTTGCCTGTTGATTCTGGTTTCTCTGTTATTAGTTTGTCGTTGCAGCACCTGAAGACTTTGTTTGCCATTACGAATCTGGCGGTTTGGCAGTTTCTTGACGTCGTTGCTTGCCGCTGATACTGCTGTCTGTCGTTTGTGAACAACTTTGTTGACGTTGGAGGTCTTCTTCGAAGTGCGCAGCAAGGACGGCAAGGGATTCTTCACTCCAACAAATTTACATGAATATCGCACTAGAACGCAATCTTATTCGCCGAAATCTCGTCGTATCTGAATACTTGAGATAATCCTTCTGCTGCCTGTATATTAGATATGTATAAAAACTTGGTCTGTACGTTAAACTTGTAAGCAAGGCTGGCAAGTCCGTTGTTGAAACGCTTACACTCTTGGCTGTAAACAGGAGTTGACACCAGGACAAGAGAGTGCCCAGGGTGTTTGTTCCTCGCCTCAACTAGGAAGCCTTCGTACAAAGCCAGCGCCTCGTCAGTTACTAGTTTAATGCACTCTGCATGCCCTACATGAATGACAACTTGTAGCGGGTCCGAGGTGTCACTCATGGCCTGCAATGTGTCAGTAAAAATCAGCTTGAGATCATTACTGAATGGTCGAAGTGAAATATGAAGATCTTTGAACCTCTTGAGTAGCGATAGTTGCTTCTGGCAACCCTTAAGAAGCATATCCCCAATTATTATAGATCTTCTTGTCGCCAGTTCCATTGTTTCCGGCGCTGTTGTAGATGCGAGTGTTGCCGGCGGTGCATTGCAATGCTGCTTGCAGGCATCCACTTCCCTGGTGAGAACGCACACTCGCTTGAATAGCCACGCTACGACAGTGAATAGCTCTCCGTTTTGTGAGCTTTTTACGACAGAATCAATGACGGGCAGTAAGCCAGTGTCATTAAACCTTCCAACAGCTTTGCAAAGAGTGCATACCCAGTTCTCCCCTTCCCTGAGCTGAACGCCTGTACAGGCGAGGTGCACATTTCGCGCACAACTGCTACATGAAACATGCATCAGCCCTTGGGAAATTGGCTTAGAACAAACCGTACAATGCTTAGCCTCCATCCTGTTTCAATAGGCGCGACAAGCTTATAGAGCAGACTGCGGAGAAGGAGCGGGAGAGGGTAGAAATAGAACAACAACAAAGCACAGAGTGGCCGGCAGGTGTCGTTGACGGCTTCACGCGTCAGTCAAGTAGGATGATGTTGATGACGATGTTGTTGTTGTTGTTGTTGCCGTTGTTGTTGTCGTCGCTGCCGTTGTAGGTCGTAGCGCAGTGGGTTGTAAAGCTTGTGAAAAAGCTATTTAACATGTGCTTGGGTGAAACGATGTTGGCTTTCAAATTCAATGTTGAACGACAGATGTTGCTGAATCGATTACGAATTTTCGAACGATCGATTACAATCGTTTGATAGCAGTCTACCGCCAGTGTAATGTGGAGGTGCCGTAGTTGGATGTCGGTTGCAATAATTCAAGCACTAAAGAGATGATGTGTTGCACATTATATCCCGGGAACTGCTCACTGTCGTCTTTGGTCACCGTTGCTAAGGAAACACCACAATTACACAGGTATGACTTGCTTTAGACAGAGCTCGCAAGCGATGCGACTTGCTGGTTCAACAGCTGATCGTGCAACAAGCGTGGACTGGAAACTGGAACAAGCGTGAATACGCTAGGCGGGAGGAAATCCGACTGCTCGAAAGAGCAGAACGCAAGCCCTCAGCCTACGTTGTACGGCCTCGTAGGGGGGCGAACCACTTGCTCAGCGACGAACAGGTAACGAGTCACCTGACCGGTCTTCTATATAACCGCGAGACGGTACGCTTGGCTCCAATGATTGAGCATCCGCTCACATTGGAGCAGGATACTATAAATCTGCCCTTTGAGGTAGAAGAAGTAAGTCAGGTTCTGCACTCTCTTCCGAGAGGAAAGAGTGCGGGGCCAGACCAAGTGTACTATGAGCACTTGGTGCAGTCTGAGCCATTTTTAGCAAACCATCTTTGTGATTTCTTCAACGAGATGTAGCGGCGGTGGCTTAGGCGGCTAACGCATCGTTCGAAACGGGGCGTTGCCATGGCAACCACGGTTAGCAAAACATCGCTAGTTCGAGCCCTGGCCGTGCTGGTAGAATTTGTTGGACGTGGTTGTCATTGCCTTGCTGCTACATACCTCTGCTGGAGAAAGCCTATATAATTCCAGTACGAGAACGCGATGACGATAGATGCATTTAGACGCTATCGTGCCACAGGCAACTTAGCCCATTACGAGCGTCTGAAATGTTGTTGTCAGAGCGTAAAAAAAAAAAAAAAAAGATCATGAAGAGGGGACAAATGCCAGGAGCCTGGCATATCGCCAGGCTTTCTCTTTTATTTAAGGGTCAGCATGGTAATGACAGACGAGACCCAAACTTATACCGCGGTATAGCGTCTGAAAGGACGTTGAAGAAGATCTTCTGCAAATTGGTTATAAAACGGATCGAGTACGTTGTCGACCAGACCCTTCCACCGGAGCAATTCGGCTTTCGAAGAGGTCGAGGAACGCGTGATGCAATCCATGTGCTTCAGTCGGAGATAGAGCGAGCTGTGGCAAAGCCCGGAGGCCATTTGTATGCAGTCAAGGGTTTCGACAAAGCTGGAAGTGTTGCAGGTAAGGCAAAATGTGGGAACCCTGCAAGGCGACCTATTGAGCTGCGTCTCCTTCACTCCTCTGCTTGCCGATTTTGTCGATTATATTCGACAAGAGTTCCAGAAGGCCACAGTTGTGATGTACGCAGATGACATAATGGTCGCTCATAACGACCTGGGTGCCATCAAGCGCATCACTTCTCTGGCGGAGGTGTTCCTTGTCTCAAGAGGGCTGGAAATAAACGCCATGATGACCAAGGCTATGAAATTCAGAAGAGGAGGTCGATTGGCTGCTAAACACGTTATACGTTGCGGCGGCCAATTCTTGGAACTCGTTAACTCTTTCCGGTATCTGAGGCTTCGGCTTCATTATACTGGGACGACCTTCACTGCTCACATCGTCGAGACAGCGCGCACAGCCCTACTTTCCCTTTATATGAGAGGTAGGCGATGTCCGGCGGCTGTCCGTCCCGACGGCAATGGCGCTTTTCTACCTCAAGATTGTTCCGGCGCTGATGTGTGGTATTGACAGAGTATGGGAACACCTCACTCAGGCAAACTTTGGTTTGCTTGAAAGGTGTTTTACAATGTACATAAAGCGAGTACTTTGCCTGTCAATGCGGGCAAGGAGCCGCTTTGTGTACCTAATGTCAGGCTGTGCACCAGTTGTTGAGATCATTTGATTGAGGTTGAAGACGCCGCGTACAGTACCATTCGAGAGCTTTATCTCGGAATGGGAAAATAAAGTTGAACAAGTCCGACGAGAGGTCGGAGACCTGGCTATTTTCAGGGCCTCTCACCTCTGGCTTGGTCTTGCATGTGACAATCGCCACGTCTATACCAGATACATAGTTCATGGCTATCATCACCTGGTTTGTCCGAATACGAGCTTCCACGAAGAGTACACCGAGTGCGTCTGTCGACTGTGCTCTCAGGAGTGTACGAAGTTTCATGCGTCTGCCTGCCCGGTCCTTGCGAAGAGATCACTGCACTGCCTATCTCGAGTAACATGCCGCGAGCAGCTGACTGTATAATCGTATAATCTGTATAATTGTTTATGTTATATGCATACTCAATATGAGTGAAATAAATACGATGAGTTAAATATTTGTTTGTAAGTACGAATAAGAATAAATGAGGCACTTAATAGTAAGTATATAAGCCCGAGGCGTCATCGATAAAGATGCGCGTTGACCCTTAGCTTCCGTCCAAGCGGGCCCGAGGTACAGAAACTCATCTGCGTTACTGTAACCTTGTCAGTAGCACAGGTTAATTCTCAGGTCGGTATTTTTAAGCTTAGACAAATACTGAATATTTAGAAAAAGATGCGCGACTATAGGTCGCCTACAGGCAGGGTACTCCACCCGAAAATCGCCTCAAGGACCAGTAAATCCCGCCAGACCGCCGACACCGGTCTGCCGCTTTCGGCGCAGACTGACCTTCTGCAAGGAATCACACCGGACTTATTCATGATGTTGCTGTCTCTGAAGAAGACGTTGCAATCTTTCGCGCTGCTTGTGTTAATGACGAAAAGTCACAGCCCGCGAAGTTTGGTTTACCCTGGACGGTGTAGTCAATATTCAATATGTCACTCGCCGCTGGCGGTTGCTCCGCATCAGTTCCGCAGTTAGTAAGTAGACAAGTAGCCGAGAAGTTCACCAAGATCAGCTGCTCAGTCGCAGAGACCAACTTTAAAACGGTCTGGCTGTTCCTGTTTTGTTTTGGCCGGTTGTTTCCCGCCTTCCCGATGGTGGGAACGACGATCGCTAATTTGCGGTTATCGACCAAAATAAAATTTGAAACTCCATTGATAGAAGACGGTTTGACGAGGGCAGTAGCCCTTCTCCAAACCTATGACCCCGGCAGCGAGCAGTCGATACCGTCCGACTAGTTTTTACAAACCTCTTGGAAGGCGACGTTTCATTGGCGGCTAGGGTCTTATTTGTCGGAAAAAACACTGACGCGAATGCCTAGCGGGACGGTTTTGCTGCTGGGTAAGCACCCCCGCGCCGGCACTTCAGGCCTGGGGTTGCCTTCGCCGTAAACCACATTAGGCGAGAACGTGCGGTCTGTAATAAAAACGTTTCTGCGTAGCTCAGGCTTTGGTTGTAACAGACCGCGGTTCTTACAAGATCTGCTGTTCTCCGCCTGCTGCCAATCTAGATGCGGCTGCCCCGCCCAAGGATCTCCTTTGTTCGGGCTCGCCACTTCCATTTAGCCACTACTCGTCTTAAGCTCTCTGGCTTTCTTCTCCAGCATGACGTAACAATATCGGGAACTAGAAGCAGCAGGGCGACTTATTTCCACCCTCCCCCCTTATCCTCTTCTGCCAGTCTGCTAAATAGTTAATCGACACTTTCGAGTGCCCTCTAAACAATTGGTACTTGGACGACGGTGGCGTTCCCCTGCGGCGTCCCTGGTGCAGTCCTGGGGAATATCTATAGACTTGTCAAGTTTGCTAAGCCTGGTGCAAAACCTCGCAAAGTGTAAATATTTTGAACGTCCCGAGAATTGTTTGCTTTGAAACTTTTATAGCAACATCTCTGTTTACAATTTGTTTAGTAAAACTAAGTCAATCACCCTGTATATCCTACTTATTTTATCGACTGGTGATGTGATAATTTTCAGCCATACTTATTGGGAAAATACAGAACCCTTCTTTGGTGTACCATGAAATAAAATGCCAAAATGATGTTTAGTATACCGGTGAAAAAGGAGAAGAAGCGCACGCTCACCTCGGTCCTACGAGAAAATTTACTTAGATTTCGCAGAGGCGCACGCCCGGAAGATAATCCTCACGTAACCAGTGGACGACCTTCGCGAGCCACAAGTACTGACGACGCCAGTCGTAGAGCAAAGATTGTGCAGTCAAAGCTGTCCCAGGGGGACGTCTCTTCCGCTGCTCGGACCCTGCTTTCTACAGATCAGACTGCCCCAATTGACGCAAATACTAGAGCAAGTTTATTGCAAAAGCACCCGCACACCCCACGAATCCAGCGTACCCCGAGGCGCCGACGCCGGTACCCCCAGCGTCTGAAATTGATGTCACGACTGAGGAGATTCGAATCGCCATTAGAAGTTTTCCAAGTAGTTCTAGTGGCGGCCCGGATGGTCTTCGCCCTCGGCATCTGAAAGATCTCATAGGTTGCCGCCAGGATGATAGCAACCCCCTGTTGCAAGCGTTACGTCACTTCGTTATTCTAGCAGCCAACGGGCGACTTCCAGAGTTCACGCTATCTACTTTTTACGACGCAACATTAATCGCTCTAAGAAAAAAGGACAGTGGTATTTGGCCAATCGCCGTGGGACTTACCCTGCGTCGACTGGTCGGAAAGATTTTAATGAAGAAAGCTATGACGGCTATTCTCGAACTAGTGGCTCCCATGCAACTAGGGTGCGGGATAAAAGGAGGAGCAGAAGCGGCTGTGCATGCGGCCGCCGCTTTCATCAAATCGAACAGAGGGCTAAGAAAAGCTTTAGTCAAGCTCGACTTTCAAAACGCCTTTAACATGCTTCGTCGAGATCACTTACTCAATGCTGTAAAAAGATCAATACCCGCTATTTACCCAGCTGTATACCAGATGTATAGACTGCCCACTAATCTTCTGTGGCAAGGTGAGACGCTCAAGTCGATGTGTGGGGTACAACAAGGCGACCCGTGTGGGCCAGCCCTCTTCTGTATCGCTATCGCGGAACTACAGGCGAAGCTCCGATCGGAGTTTCGACCGTGGTATCTTGATGACGCAACGCTGGTAGGTGACCTGGCAACGATCCAGGCAGACATCAAGACTGTTCAGGAATTTCAAGCGTGCTCCGGCTTAACACTCAACGCAAATAAATGCGAGCTCTTTCTACTGTCAGAGGAGCACCGCGACGAGCCTATTTCAAGCTTGCGGGGAATACTACCCGACATTCGATTAGCAGCCGATGACAGTATCGAGCTTCTGGGAGCCCCCCTTACCGATGCGGCGCTGGAGGGTGTACTGCGCAGAAAACTTGTTTAAGTCAGCCGATGGTGCAGCAGACTTCAAACCCTAGATGCCCACCCGGCGTTATACCTCTTGCGACAAAGTCTCTCCACTCCTCGCTTGATGTATATTTTGCGTTGTTCACCTTCTTTTAAAAGGACCGACCTTCTCGACAACTTCGACGACATTCTGCGTACGGAACTAGAACGGCTACTCAACGTTCACCTGAGATCTGCATCCTGGGCCCAGGCATCACTTCCTGTGACCGCGGGGAGCTTAGGGATTCGCTGTGCTAGGGATTTATCATTATCGTGCTACTTGGGATCCTTGACAACATTTAAGGATTTAATAGTTTCGATTGGAGTTGAAGATACCTCAGTTCAGCTGGCCAGGGCCTCCGATGAGGCCCTGGAGGAGTTTCGAGTTTGCTGGGGAGAGCCCCGCGAGCGAAAAACTCAGGGAGCACTAGACCACTTGGTGGTAAAAAAGAGGCAAGACGCGCTTGTAGCACAAACCCTAGACTTAAAAGGAAAAGCTCGCCTGAAGGCCTGTTTTGATCCAATGAGCGGAAAGTGGCTGCAGGCCCTCCCTTCGCCGCAACTGGGGACGATGCTGGACAATAACACACTCTGCATCGTCTCAGGTCTGCGGCTTGGGGAGGCTGTCTGCGCAGAGCACGTCTGCAACCTGTGTCGGTCTAAAGTTACCGCTACAGCGGAACATGCGCTGTCCTGCCGGTTCAGTGCCGGTCGCCATTCACAACATTTCGCCATCAACGATGTCGTACACCGTGCTCTGCAGAGCGCCCAGATTCCGTCAATGAAAGAGCCCCTCGGTATGTGCGCCAACAGCCTTCTACGCCCGGATGGAAAAACCCTAGCGCCATGGGAACGGGGTCGTCTGCTAGTGTGGGACGCGACGGTTTCATGTACACTCGCCAACAGTTACATTGCGCGCACAAGTCGGGAAGCTGGCGCAAGCGCACGTCTTGCTGAAAGTCGCAAATTGTCGAAATACAGGGAGCTTTCGCCGCAGTACATGATTCAGCCGATCGCCGTGGAAACGCTAGGGCCTATGGGTGAGGCGACCATCAAGTTCCTCAAAGAGCTTGGAAAGAGGGTAACTGCTGTGACAAAGGATGCGCGGGCCGGGGAGTACCTGGTGCAGCGTATCTCCATAGAAGTTCAACGTGGTAACGCAGTGGCGGTAGTGGGGTCGCTTCCATCGCCGGGGGAAGGACTGCCAGAAATGGCGTAGCAGTACCAATTATTATTTGACTATTAACATATGAAACATTAAGTAAACTTATCGTACTAGTGCTATAGAATAAAACAAATGCCAAAAATGTTTTTAACGCAGGTAGAGCGGAATATATATAAGCTTTAGTTTAATCAATTCAATTATATTTATTTCACTCAGATTGAGTATAATATATGCTTTAGTTTATGACAACGCACAGATGGCATTTGATTACTATTCATATACACAACAACGCAGCAGTCAGACGACGTTGTTTTTGACACATCTCAGTGAAGGCGCTTTACAAACTGCAACTGCGGGCAACTCAGGTTTTGACTAACGAAGCATCCGATAGTTGATACTGTACAAAGGCCATAGATTAGAATTAACTCATTCATGATTTATTCACCATAGAATTGGTAGTTACAGTCACAATACAACAGTGTGGTCTGGCATTATATAATCAACTCTGGCTGTTAGGGAGGTTCCAACAATTTACTTACATACAAGCATGTGGTACCGCCCAATATCGGACTGTCCACAAAAACTACATACGCATTCTTTAATGGTAAAACAATTTGGCTTCATGCACATAAAATGGTGGTATCCGTGCCATGTCGTTCGGCACATAATTGTGCGATTCCGTTGGCATCTTCCTTTCCATTTATCAGAACAAAATGCTGGGCCATCAGTGTAGTTTTCAATGGCAAATTGTATGTTTCTTGATTCTCTGAATGTTCGGTTGGAGTCCAATGCTTCTGTGTTGAACGGGACCTTGTTGCTCTGCACAGTTATAAGGCTAGTGTGGCAGATGCGTTTTCAGGCAGTCCCAATATGCGTTTGACAAAGCAAGACTTCACTCTATCTAGGACTTTTAAATCACTCATTGTCAAATGCGGTGCTATGGCGGGTAAACAATATGTTATGGTCGGGAGAAGTTTGATTTTGAAACAGTTCATTGCTGTTTTTAGGTCTACGTCGCGTAGATCTCCTAGATTGTGGCCGCCACTTTTGCCCGTACTCCGTCAACATGTGTACTAAATGAGAGCCTTGTGGTTAGGATAACCCCTAGGTAAGTGAAGCTGTTGACCACCTCAAGCACTCTCTCGTTTATTTTCAAGCGATGATCTCTACCAGCATATGACCCTCCTCTGCTGAAACGCATTACCTTTGTTTTATCTGTGTTGATCGAGCGTTTGTTCTGTTCACACCATTGTGCAGTCTCGTTGAGATAAAACTGAAGATGATTTCGGGATTTTGCTAGGATAACCAAGTCATCTGCATAGAAAGCGTGTGGGGCTTTGAGACCACGGAGCAGATCCGAGAGTCCAGTCACGTACAGAATGAAAAGGAAAGGGCTAGCTGAGTCCCCTTGGGCCACTCCGATTGTTTGTGTTACGGGTTTTTGTACGTAGTGATCGCCGTTTTTAATCGTTATGACGTTATATGCTAGAATGTTATGTAAAATGTTAAAAGTTGCTCCCTTTATGTCAAAACTTGATCGTAGTGTTCAGCAGACAGTCCCTCGGAAGACAATCGAATGCAGTTTTAAAATCAATAAAAGCAGCGTATGTCATTTCGTTCACTGAGCGGCGATATGATACATGTTTCACTACAAATGAGACTGCATCTGACGTAGACCGTCCCCGTAGAAAGCCATATTGCTCCGGCGGGACCTTCTCCTCGGTGGCCGAGTACAGCCTGTTAACGATTAGCGATGTTAGAATCTTATAGAGCACGCTTGTGAGTGCGATGCCTCTATAGTTTCTTGGGTCAGTTGGATCTCCTTTACGCTTGAAGATAGGCTGCAGAAAGCTCTGCCGCCACTCGACGGGTATTTTCCCGTGTCTAAGACATACATTGTAGAGCTTTGTTAAAATTGGACAAACTACATTTACATTCTTCTTGAGGTGTTCATATGCAATAAGATCTGGCCCTGTCGACTTCCCATCTTGTTTCTGCTTAATAGCGGCTTCGACTTCGTTTTCGGTAAAATCTGTAAAATTATCATCGTCACAGGCATCTCGGTCTGGTAATGCGCACTCTTGTGTCAGTAGTCTTCTGAAGTGATCTACCCAGTCATTATCGTTTATCACTGGATTTAGCGACGTTGGTCTCATCGGGAGAAGCAGCCACGGCTTCTGCACGCTTGCTGTTAAGCCGTACACGCTGATCTTCTTCGTAACGCATTTTTTTCTCTCTTTTCATGTGCGTCAATTCCTTTTTCATCTCTGCTATTCGGCGGAGTGTTGCTGGTGACCTGTTTTGAATTCAAGGCTTGTGTCTCTGGATTTTTGCCTTTACGTTTGATTTCGCAGCGAGGTGAATGGACCGTTTAATTGTTCTTTCAATTTCGTTCACGTCGTTGCTGTGTTTAGCTAGCTGTAATGCTTGTTCCAATAAGTGGCTGTTTAGTGAGCGGTGGACGTGCTTATTTTGGGACGTGACCACACGTTGTTTGCGATGCAGTTTGAACTCGACCTGAGAATGTTTACGATGAGCCGATGGGCGGATAGTGATGTCAAATATAGTATCTGTATTCTGTGACACTGATGAGAGAATAATATCAACCGCGCTGTATCCATTCCAACTAATATATGTAGGCTCTGAATAATTACTGTGGATGGCCAGTCCAAGCTCGACAATTCCTGTTTTAAAACTCATTTTTCTAGAACTTTCTTTTGTCAAGTCACAATTAAAATCTCCACCTATTACTACATTTTTATTCGCATCTGTGCAAAGTCCCATACAGTCGCCAATGTCCTGTATCACTTGATCTACCGCCTTTTCAGGCGGGCTATAAATACAGATTAAGTAATAATCGGTGAGCTCTAGTACAATGTGTCTGGCAGAGCTATGAAGAAGCTTGGCATTCTCCGTTGTTCTTACTCCTATACATACGCCCCATTTTGGTCTTGGGGTCTTGGTTCTTGGGGTGTTGGCTGGCTATTTTGTCATTGATTTGTCTCCATTTCTTTGTTTTCACTGAGATCCTCCTCCACGCTTGCCCTGTATCGTTTGGCGCCAATGCTCGCCTCCACTTCGTGCACTGCGCTGGACAATCTATATTGATGTAACTGGCCGCGGTACGGGCGGAAGTGAATGCCGTCTGGCCAGACGGACGGGTCTAGTAGTTCATTGAATCTATTTGCAGCTACCTGTACGTGATAGCTGTTGTAATACTCCTGGTTCATGCCAGCAAGTTTTGTCACTTTCACTTTTGTGTCTGCCCCTATTATTCGACATACATACTCTTTGATCGCGTCCGCAGAGTGTGACAGTTCTACGCGGCTAACAAAGAGTGCTTTAACACGCGGACGATCTGGTACGCTATGTGCTTCTACAGCTCTTAGCTGAGTCATTTTGTTCGTGCCGGTCGTAACGTGCATTATACGTCCGCCTTTTCCGACTGTGTGCCAGGGAGGGTTGTGTGGAGTATGCACTTCGTTTGGTGTGCCGACGACGTTGTAGTGTTGGCTGCTATTAAAACGGAGACGCCGTGGAGTAGACACGTCGCCCTTCGAACGTAACTGCACGTTTTGTTGCTGTTGCTGCTGCTTCGGTTGGTATCTGTTGATAGTCGGTTTGTTGGATCGGTGGTCAGCTGTTTTTAGGGTTGTTAGTGCTGTGCTACTCTTGCCCAGGATCTTCCTTGTACGGTCGTCGATTTGTTTCCTGAGTGCCTGAAGTTCCGCTAGGCACTTGCACGGTGTGGTGCTGGCTGGAGTAGTGTTTTTGGCAACGTGCAAGGAGACCTCTCGCCAGAAGCATGACTTGCAGTTTGTGCTGTTATTTTCCGGTATCTGGAAGGAACAGTGTGTGTGCAACGGTTTGTTGCAACCCTCACACACAGTACGTTCCCTAATCTGAAGGATTTGTCCACCGCAGGTAGTGCAGGGAGGTCTATATAGAGTGTAGGGGTTGTCACCATCGCGTACTGACTCGTACTGTCTGTTAACGGTCCAATTTTGGGTACAAATGTAAAATACCATCAGAGCGCACAGAAAACGCGTCCGCACGGGCGCCGCCATCTTGAAGACGTTTAGATTATAATAATAATAATATAGTATGCAGGTCTAAAACAAGAACAACTACAATAAAAAGAGGTTTTTCTTTACTTCTTTTTGCCATTGGCGGACTTCGCGGCTGACTGAAGATGCTTAGGTGTAGCCAAGTTTGTCGACGTTCTTCGTTGAAACAACCCTATCGCGGAGTTCCCTGAGAACGCGGAAAGACACCACGTTCTCAGGTCCGTCGCATACAACAGTGAGCGACAAGTGCCCCTCCCACTTGCCGTTATATAATATGATACGGTTTGGTTTCAGTCCGTGATCCAGCGATGTGACCCATTGGACCCTTCACTATTCTCTCTCTGAATCAAACGGCTATTCGACTTGTTAGGCAGCCCACTGGACTATGGATTTAACGGCCATCATCACACGGGTAGCTTTGCAGAGGCAACCGTGGTTTATTTGCCTAAGCATTGACGGCTGTTATTACTGACTCGTAGATTACCAAGCTTACTCATTTGATAGCACCTTATATATATATATATATATATATATATATACCAGTGACATCGCCATAGTTTCGCTGGCACCACCCTCGAAAGCTATATCTAACAAATGCTTCAGAGCCGAAGAAATACCTTAAGCGTGGAACGAGGATTGCTATACCCAATAGATATGCCTAAAGGGAATAATAAAGAAACAGAGCCAAACGCCTGGAACGGAATAACACTCAAGAGTTGCTCATAAAGTGTTCTCGGAGACATTATCAGATAGACTAGGAGGAGTACTTCCTCAAAACCAGAAATGCGATACCCGAAGGTTAACATTCGCTTTGAAGATAGAAGTCGACTCATTCGGCCCTGCGAGCCCTCCGAGCCAATGGGACCTCTATACGGGGTATTTGTTGAAAAAGTAATGCAGACTACAGGAGTGGCTCAAGTAGACGGACTCAGCCCTTTGCTGTTTTTGACACCTAACCGGGTTCTGGGGCTTTGACCTCTATACGGGGTATTTGTTGAAAGAGTAATGCAGACTACAGGAGTGGCTCAAGACGACGGACTCAGCCCTTTGCTGTTTTGACACCTAACCGGGTTCCAGCTCTGGGCCTATGGGAATACCCGGTAAACTTCTAAAGTTAGCGGCCCCTTTCATTGTCGGACCCCTGACAAAAATTGTGAATCTCTCCTTTACCTCTGGGATTTTCCCCACACGCCTCAAGGCCTCGTATGTAACTTCGCTTTATAAAAAAAAGACGATAAACCTCTACCGGGCAGCTACCGTCCTATAAGCCTGGTCGATTATGTGTCCAAAATACTAGAAAAAGCGGCTTTGTCAAGGTTTGAGCAACATTTGGAGTCCATTCACTTTTTGTCGTCGCAGCAATTTGGCTTCCGCCATGGTCGTTCAACGGAGCTGGCCCTCGCCCATTTATGGCAGTCTGTCGTGGATTCAGTAGAATCGACAAAAATATGTCTCGGAATTTTCCTGGATGTAGCCGCTGCCTTTAATTGTCTCAACCACGCATTCCTCCTACACACGCTGCACGTATTAGGGTGTTCATCGGGTGCAATCGACTGGCTCCGCTCGTACCTAACCTCAAGAACTCAGGCAGTGAGAGTTGGTACAGTCGAATCTGCATGGAGACCGGTAGATATCGGTACTCCCCAGGGTTCAGTGCTCGGACCTCTGCTGTTTGTAATCCTTATCAATTTTATCCTCTTGAAGATCCAGAAAGAAAACTTGGGCAAACCGATCGCTTTTGCTGATGACACGGCGTTACTTTTTCGGCTCAACGCTTCCGAAATCAATTCGGAGTTGCCTTACCTCCTCTCACAAGTGGAAACAGTTATTTCAATCTTCAATAAATTTGGTCTTGCTGTTAATACTAGCAAGACAAACGTTATTTTATTCCGAGCCCCCCAGCTAAGGATGCACCTTAACAGGAAATTCTATCTAGCAGGGAGTGAGTTGGTCTTTTCAATCAATCATATTTATTCACTCAAATAGAGTATGTACAAAATAGTTCATGCTATTATTAAACATAAATACTTGTTGTTTTGCCGTTCCACCGAGAGAAGAAGTGTAAGGATCTTCGTTGCAGTGCCGGACAATCAACCGCGTGGTACTTAGCGCATTGCTGCGAGCAGAACCGACAATTACACTGAGCAGTATAGTCTTCATGAAACTCCCTACGGGAGCATACGAGGTGATGGAACCCGTGTACGATGTACCTGGTATATACATGCCTGTCATCGCAGGCCACCCCGGCCCACAACCAAGGAGACTTAAAGACGTCGAGCGTTCTTACCTCCGTCGCTGCTTCCGTGAATTTGCGCCGCCACTCTTCCAAGAAATGGTTAAGTGGCTCCGTCAATGGCATACGCAGCCTAAGCCGAAGCATCTCCACCATCGGCGCACAGTCCGACAATACATAGACGAAGCGGCTTCTCGCCTTGATTGAAAGGCAGAGTACTCGCTTCATGTATAGTGTGAAGCACTTTTCAAGCAAATTAAAATTAGCTTGAGATAGGTGTTGCCACACTCTGTCTAAGCTATACGCCAACTTTGGCAGAGTTTTTAACATAAACAAGCGCACTGCCGTACCGACGGACAGTCGTCGTACATCTCCGACCCCTCCGTAGAGAGCTGCCAGTGCCGAGGTAACACTGTTTTCGATGTGTGTAGTAAACGATGTTCCCCTGTAGTGAATCCGGAGACCCAAGTATGGGAAAGAGTTTACAAACTCCAATGGCTTCCCGCAGCAACGAATAACGTCGTTTGCACCTAAACGCCCGCCGCGACGAAACTTAATCGCCTTGGTTTTGCGTGAGTTTATTTCTAGCCCTTTTTTTATGAGATACGCCTCTACCATGGCGGTAATGCGCGAGATGGCACCAATGTTACGATGAGCAACAACGATGTCATCAGCATACATCACTACCACGGCATGTTGAAACTCTTGACGCACGTATTGAACAAGGTCGGCCAGAAGCAGCGTGAACGAGATGCAGCTTAGTGGGTCCCCCTGAGGAGTTCCAACATTCTGCGTTAGCTCACGCACGCCGTTCCTTCCCTCGACCAACAGTGTATCATCGTCGAAAAAACTAGAAATTACTCGCAGAAGAGCTCCACCTATGCCAATCTGTCTAAAACAATCGATCATAAGATCGCGCGGAGCCTTGTCAAAGGCCTTGACGCAGTCAATGAAGACTGTATACAGGTGGCCCCCTGGACGAGACACCGCCCGTTCTACTTCGGATTGCAAAACGTGGATGGCGTCGCGGGTCCCCATGCCTTTTCTAAATCCGAACTGCTCGGAAGGCAGAGCAATGTTTGCTATATTTGCAATCCTTTCAATAATCAGCTTACAGAATATTTTTTTGAGCGTTCTCTCCGACGCCACTCCCCGGTACAGATTTGGGTCACTTCTATCGTCGCCGTGTTTACCCTTGAATAACAGAGAAAGCCTAGCAATGTGCCAAACTCTGGGCATTCGCCCTTCCTCCATAATTCTATTAAAGAAATCACAGAGAATCCCCTTCAAGAGCGGCTCCGATTGCACCCAATGTTCGTAGTAGACCCGATCTGGCCCACTACTTTTCCATCTAGGAAGGGATCGGATAACTCGGCATACTTCTTCTTCCTCAAAGGGAAGATTCATTGTGTGCTGCTCAAGTGTAAGTGGATACTCAACCTCTGTGGCCGAGTTTTTTACGTGAGGGTTGAACAGCAGATTCGTCAAATGACGTTCTACCTGCTCGTCACTCAGTGAGTTGGTCTTTTCTGACACCACAAAATGCCTCGGGCTTATACTACATGAGTTCATGAGTTGGCGTGCCCATCTGGACCATATCAGGCCCAAATGCTATGCCATAATCTCAACGCTTTTTCGCATGCGGGTTATCGGAGTACCTATAGATGGCCTTATAATGGTATACAAAACACTGTTTTTGCCAGTTCTCCTCTACGGTATCCTTATATGGGGTAGTGGGTTCGAGGTAGTTCTTCGTAGGGCGCGTATAATACAAAACGACGCTCTAAGAGCTGTATTTGGCAGGCGACGCAGAGACTCCGTCAGTGATCTCTATGGGGCACATAATCTCCTCACGATCGATTCATTATATTTGCTGAAGGTTGCCGTGCTGGGCTTTAAAATTACTCGGAATATTGTTCCCTACGATGTTTCGTTTCCTCTTGTTCCCTTGTTTCGTAGAACCTCGAGGCGTGCCACAACATTTGTAGGGCCATTAGTTACTAAGAGATGTAGTCATCAAGCCGTTGCTTCTCGCTTGCCCGTGATATGGAGTAATATACCACAGAGCATTCGCCGCATCACTTCCCTGAATTGTTTTACACGTGAGGTCCAGAAATGGTTACTCAATAATGGGTGTTGACATGGCGGAGGCACACGTACTATTTGTGTTGTGTTAGGATGTCTGATTCTGCAAGGCTGAACAAACTTATTTTGTGATTGTCCATGGCTGACAGCAAGATATCTTAATCCTTTTATAATAATAATAATAATTATTATTATTATTATTATTCAATTTTATATTTTTTAAATGAGAACTAAAGCATTGTATAATGCAGTTCCTTTAATAAACCACGATTTGAATCTTGAATCTTGACGCAGGACCCGAGAGAGGGCAAATATTTTAATGTACGCAAGTGACATTCCGATGTATAGCAGGAGCCTATTTAGGGTTAAACAAAGACAAGAACGACTAGTCGATTATATAGACGGGGTGGGTCTCAGCATTAACTGACAGAAGACAGTAGCAGTAAAGTTTCGAAGACGTAGTCAATTGGTAAAAGACGACGGTCTTCGAGCAAGGGGTAATGTAGTCAATTTTGTAAACAAATGCACCTATTTAGGGGTCACTATAGCGTCGAGTGGTAGCAGTCTCCGAAAGCAGATAGAAAATAGAGTAGGAATAGCAATTTGAGCGGCAGTAGTAATCAAGAACCCGCAGGCGTTGTCAAAACATACCGCGCTCGCCCTTTTTACGATTAAAGTGGAACCAATATCAATATAGAGGTGGGGGAACTCTAATGACCCAGGAACTACAACTACGATGGGGTTCTACCTAGGACGAGAGCGTGTGAGGTCTACGCTATAAAGTGGCCGTAGAAATGAAGGGAAATTGACTTATGACTATACACTACGGTAGCCGTGAGAGGTACGGCTTAGCGAGCAGCCAGGTGTAAGTGTCGACGTTTGCAGCCTACAAGTTTATTACATGTTATGCAGCATGGAAGAATTTTACGATCTTCAGGAATGTTGCCGGGGCGCGAGGTGCGCCAGCTGAACTAGCAAGATGAGAGATCCATCTGGAAGAAGCACTAGTTGTGTCAGATGTATTGTAGTAATAATCATTATATATTGTTGACTATCTTGTCAACCGTAAGCTCTCGTCTATGTCACTGTTGCCCCGAATTACCGTACTATTCTACACCAAGAGAAGAAGACACAAGCACTTTGCCCTATTAGTTAGCTACCGTCTCTCTGACGGCTCGACTGTGTAGTCTTTATTGCTGCGATGACGACGGAGGAGCGGTTGTCGTACGACTGAATCATACAGTGGTGGCCGTTGGGTTTCTGAACGCACGAACTGAATGCCGCCGACGCTGGTTGCCCGCGCAAATGAATGGATTTTAAACAAAGGTACTCAACGACGGCGACAGATCCGTCTCATCATATAAATGCAACACTCCCCGGGAAAACGGTCCCCTTTTCATAACCTCATAGCCGTTCTAGGCGCGTAATCCATATCAAACTGTGTTAATTAACTACCTCCAGAGGATGCAGCAAATGCGCGCTGCGCGGGTAGAAACGCGGCCGTTACTGAAACGAACTTAGTAGGTTCTAATGAGTCCGTCTCGGCCGACATTTTGGGATACGATCCTAACTAACTGCCAATGTAGTCGCGGCACATTATCGTCTTTTACTAGGGCAACGTCGCCCACTTTAGTAGTCTTATGCCGACCCGAGCTGTCGATGTTGGCCGAACGTAGCTGAAGCAGATATTCGTGGTTCCATCGAACGGACAGATCCCGGAGATAGCGAGTCATCGCCCTGGTCGCGGGGTTGAGATCAGGACGAGTTGGACCGCCACCGATAGGCGCCGTCCCTCCCAGTGGGTCGAGTGGAAGTGCGGCACATAACGGCTGTGGCGCCGCGGCGTGAAGGAAATCAGCAGGCGTGATCGCGCGAAGCTCCCCGGGGTCACCGCTGGCGTAGGTGATTGGCCGCGAATTAATCATCTCAGTGATTATAGTTCGAAACAGTTCAAAACTGATCAAGCTTCTCTGGAGCGTTTTGTGCAAAGCGGCCTTTATCGAGCGCACCAGACGTTCATAAAAGCCACCATGCCAGGGGGCTCTAGGGCAAATGAAGTTCCAGGTTAGGCGCCGCTTGCGTATCAGCGCCTGTGTTCGTGTGACCCTTACGGCATTAAAAAGGCGCTTTATCTAGGTGGATGCCTTGACAAATGTTCTGGCGTTGTCAGATACCAATCGTCGACATCCAGGCGCTGCAGCGAGAAATCGTCGAAGCGCGAGGTGAAACATCGGAGTAGCCATCGTCGGTACTACCTCCAGATGTATAGCGCGTCTACACACAACGCACTTGCTCAATATAGCCTTGATGAACTGGCGTCTCCGCATAATCCAGAATCGTCGTCTAAGCATAGACAGTACAGTCGCCACACCGAAATGTGCGTTAACGCGGTGAGTCTTGACTATCAGAAGATGCGCGAGACGCCCAAGGTATAACGACTGGATGGTTTTCATCATATGTCAGGTGTCGAGCTTGAGTTAATCTGGTTCTTATGCGAAGAAGACCATCATCATCAAGAAATAGTCGATAGGTCGACAACTTCGATCTTGTTGACACGCGATTTTCGACCAGCACACACGCCATCTCATTCCCGAAGTACTCCAGTTGACACCACCGGAGCAGTAGGAGCTCTGCAGAGCGATCGACGGCGGCAGAATTTTGCTGGAAGCGGCCGAATTTCTTGTGAACGAACGTGATGACGTAGCTTACGACGCGAACAGCCTTGTCAAAGCTGCTGAATCTGTTGAGATTGAAAAGCGCGGTGTTTATGGCCTGACCGACCATGGCGGCGGTGACCCTAATCTCATCTAACACCGGCTCCAAAGACGACGCGCTGATCCCGGGCTTGCATGCTGGGGAGGTGACGCCGCTATCGCTGAGCCAAGTCGGACCCGACCACCATTCCCTATTGCCTTGGAGACAATCGGCAGTGACGCCTCGGGTCGCAAAATCTGCGACATTTTGCTCCCCGGGAACGAAGTGCCATTCGGAAGGGGCTGAGTGTTCCTGTATCTCGCTAACCCTGTTGGCCACAAACATCTTCCAGCGATTTGCATTTTCTGCTGTCACCCAGTGGTAGGTAACCATCGAGTCGGTGTAAAGTGCGACGCGGGCAATCTGCGGAATATGCCTTCTCAGATGCGTCAACGAAAACATGCAGCCCATAGCCCTCGATCGCCTTGTTGGGGTGGCTGTTAGTCCTTTGAATAGGCATACCGTTTAAAACTTGGCCCTCACGGCACCAGTCCTCAAATCGCGAGGGCGCGAGTTTCGGCACGGCATCGTCCCAGTCAATGTTCTGCTGCCACAGTGACTGTATTAACAGCTTTCCGCGTAGCACAAATGGCAACATCCATCCAACCGGATCAAATATTCCTGCAACCCGCTGCAGTACTTTCCGCTTGGTGATTATTTCGTGTCGATTGGGTATGTTAAGGCTGTCCACACTCACGGTGAATTAATCCGAGGCTGGTGTCCACGTTATGCCCAAAATCCTCAGCCCTGTGTGGTCGAGATTTCCATGCCCGAGATCGCGCAGGTGGTTGATGACAGTTGCACAGTTTGTCTTCCACTTGGCCAGTTTCATTCCAGCGCGGTCCAGTCCATCAATCAGTCTTGTTACAAATCGGCATGCCTTCTCTTCGCTGTTGAAGCTACGCAGCATGTCGTCATGGTAGAACAAATTCGAAAGCATCAGTTCGTTCTTGGGATCCATGCGGTGAAAGTGTTCTCGGAGGACTGCGGCTAATAAGAAGCCACCGGGGGCTGCACCCCACGTCACGCGACACATCTGATAGCAGCGAATTCCTTTGTCAGTCGGGCCCTTCCATAGAAACCGGAATAACCTCCTGTCTTTAGGCACAACTTCAATCTGCATATACGCTTTTCAGATATCAGCTGAAACAGCAATCGGACGTGCGCGAAACGTTAACAGTAGTTCCATCATCTCGGGGTTCAGATTAGAGCCTACTAAAAGATGGTGGTTAAGAGAACATTCTCCTGGCGCGGCGCTGCTGCAATCAAATACAATTCGAGACTTCTCGTAGGAGCCGACACAATGGTGAGGCAAATAGTACGTTCCGTCACGCTCAGGTGGTCCCTCAGCCTGGAAGTTGTGAACCTCTTCGGCATATCCGTTGCGGGGGAAAGCCATAAGCTCGACATTGTATTTTTGGTACTGATCAGGGTCACGCCTCAGCTTGTTCAGTGTCGTTTCAAGTCGTCGTAACGAGGTTTTCTTGTTATTGGCTAGGTTCACGATGCTATTTTTCTTCGGAATAGTTGCCGTATAGCGGCCATTCTGATGCTGGATCGTTGCTTCGAATAATTTTTGTGCGGTCTCTTCTTCTTTAGTTAAGCGGGTCTCTGTAAATGGCTCTATTCCAAGCCTGTCAAGCGACTACAGTTTCTCGATGTCGCCAACAGACGCGGCCAGAGTTTTTTTTTTACTGCTGAAACCTCTCAGCTTTACTTTAGGGGATTACGGGAATCCAGACGGACATGCGCCACCCCAGCCATGGTGACTAGTCTGGGACTCGCAAACCCAGTATACCCGTTTCCCCCCCCACCCCCAGGAATCGGTAACTGCGTAGGCATTGCTTCGAATCCATGGGAGTGGTGTTGCACCAACTCCTACATTGTACTCCAATCTGGCATCATCCATCGTCTATGTCTGCCTTGGTGCAGCTCAGACGCGTCGGCCAGACCGTTAACGCCTTCCACAGCTCCGCCACCTGGGGATGCGTCGAGAGTCATCGCCTGGAGCGTCCCTGGCTGTCCCTGCCTAATCCCAAGACTGGTTCGCCTTTGCTGCCTATTTCCCCTTCTTTCCCTGTCACCTACGGGCGCTCCCTCTCGACTGGATCGGGGACTATTGTTGAAACGAGCTCTCCTGGCAGTTTCCTTGGCCACCTTTAAGGACATGATAGTCTCGAAGAAGGCACAGGACTCCCTCCACGCCTTCGCCGAAGTCAGCATGTGTGCTACAACCTTCTTGATCGGCTTTCCTCTCACGGTGGTCGCACCCGTGTCTCTGGCTTCTTGGAGGGCCGGACATCGCAGAACTGTGTGCTCGACATCGTCCGTCTCACCCGATCTGCATAACGCGCAGATGTCGATACTCGCCTTGTTAATTCTTACCATGTACGTTTGGAACTGGCCATGCCCGGTCAGCACTGTCGTATCGAAGACAGCTCACCGTGGTTGCAGTCGTACCACGCCTTCAGGTCAGGGATGAGGTCTCTGGCCCAGCTCCCCGCGGGCGGCCTCCGAGGGTCTCCCGGCTGCACTGCGGCCCATTCTTCATGCTACCGGGCGATTGTATTCGATCTAGCCGTTGTTAAGTCTAGATCGCCATCCTTCCATCTTTCGGCCCGTTCGCTTGCCAGCAGATCCCATGGCAGCATCTTAGACAGGACCAAGAGGGCCGCGGTCGACACCGTGCGGTAAGCCCGGCAGACACGAATGGCTACTGGCCGCTGTGACGATCGAAGCGCTCTCCTGTTTCTTTGCGTCCTCAGCGCCATGTCTGCCCACACTGGAGCCGCGTATAGCGCTACCGACTCTGCTACACTGGCCAGTCTGTGCAGCCGCCGACTCTGGGCATTAACCGCGCCAGGCCGGCTGCGACCTTGTGGGCTTTACCAGCCACATGCTGGATATGCGCCGATCCATTGAGACTTTTGTCGAGCACCACTCCGAGATACTTTGCTGTCCGAGCAAGCCTGACAGCGGCCAGAGTGGTAGCACAGCAGTGCACCTGGACAGATTGCACCGTAGCATTTACTCGCGTTTCCACGGGACCATCAATAAGCCAACCGAGTCGTGAGCGCTTAGCGAATACCCCGAAAGGAGCGGCACTTCACCTTCTCGGTAAACAGCTCTAAAGAACTGATCCATACCAACGAGTATGCAGGGTGGTTCGGGGTCGCGCTCGAGCAGGCAGCGATCAGCAAGTTGGTGGTATTTGCCGAAGGCAATTGAAGCCTTGCGCAACGCATCGGACGACGGGACTCGAGGGTCCACGCGGATATCAGGAAACTCATGTGCAACCAGATCAATCGTTTGATTGTCATGTGTGCTTTGAAGGCGCAGCCGGTACTGAAAGGAGTCGACCACCCTCTCATCCACACCGAATCCTTGGACAGATAGTCGAGTCTTCTGCTGTGGCTGAGTGTTAGACATCTGTGCTACTAATTTCGATGATACAAACGTTGTCGAGCTACCCATATCCCGAAATAAGCGGACCAATTTTTTTATTCTCGCCGTTTATGGGATACGCAGTAGCCATGTAGAGAATAGTGCCCGCCAATGAGCCGGGGCCCGCCAAAACCGCTGCTAAGACCTGTGTGTCTTCAGCGGCCTCTCTGTGCATAGACGAGAAATGTTGGTGCGATTGACAAGTGTGACAGTGCACCCGAGACTTACAGTCCCGCAGTCGGTGGTCTGCGCGGAAGCATCTATAGCAGCGTTTATTTTCAGAGAGAATTTTTCGCCGGTCGTCCACACTGAGAGGCGCAGTACAGCGAGAAGTTGGATGATCAGGACATTTACAGAATAAGCACTCTCGATGTGCTCGTTGTTGTAGGGGTGATTGGTGTTGCTGTTGTTGATTACATTGCTGCGGCTGTCGCATTGCTCGTTGTTGCTGATGCTGGTGGCCATCAACACTGTAGACTATAGTGCGTTTGAAGTCTGACGTCCTCTTCTTGTCGTGTCGCTGACCGCTGTGTTCTCTTCCAGCATCGCGGGCTAACTGCTCGGGAGTAGCAGGGGTCGGAAGGAGTGCCATGTACTCCATATGATCAGCAAACCGCCGAAGGAACGCCAATAACTTATCAACTGATATCAAGTCCACTATCACATTTCTGTCCGGTCGGGATACATCACTGTCCCACTGTTTCGCCTTCTCGGCTGCTCGTGATAGCTGCCGGCGTTCTAAGCCACGTGCTCGCCGCAGCGAAGTGAGCGAGTTGTCGTCATCGGTAGTACTCATCATGACACCGAGTTCCAACTCTTTCGAAACGTTTGTTGGATTCACTCACACAGTCTACGAGGCGACGGAATCAACTAGATGTCTTCGAGAATTAAGCCAACACGCGCCGAAGTCGTGGCGGTCCGCTTAGCACGTGAAGACGCTAGAACAAGTTGTCCCAGATTGCCACCGCTGAGGGGGCATTAGTACGGCAGGCTAGAACAGCCACTTCGGTCGGCAAACGTCACAGACGAGTCACGTATCCTGGTCACGGCACCAATTTGTTGACTATCTTGTCAACCGTAAGCTCTCGTCTATGTCACTGTTGCCCCGAATTACCGTACTATTCTACACCAAGAGAAGAAGACACAAGCACTTTGCCTTACTAGTTAGCTACCGTCTCTCTGACGGCTCGATTGTGCAGTCTTTATTGCTGCGATGTCGACGGAGGAGTGGTTGTCGTGCGACTGAATCATACAGTAGTGGCCGTTGGGTTTTTGAAAGCACGAACTGAATGTCGCCGACGCTGGTTGCCCGCGCAAATGAATGGATTTTAAACAAAGGTACTCAACGACGGCGACAGATACGGCTCTCATCTTATAAATGAAACATATATATATAATATATATATATATATATATATATATATATATATATATATATATATATATATATATATTAAAGTTTTAAATAAACTTAAAAGCAAAAGTGTTGTCAAGAAGGATTTAAGGATCCTCGATTTCTGCATTGAGGTGCTCCGTTATTACATGTTCAGACAGTTTCCCTACTTGCCCAGTAGAGAAATTGGTCTACAGGAGGTAACGCCCGGACTGTGCGCGAGGTGCATCCGCTTTTATTGCGTGGAGTATATTCCGTTTTTTCAACAGTCGACTGACCATATCCGCTAACCCCTCCGTGTGCTGTCGTGAAAAGGTGCACTTTCTAGAAGGATGGAAACAGGCCGCCCCAGTTCTTATCCCAAAACCGGAAGGAAAACGGGGTCCGACCGCTCATGACCTCACTTGCTTCTTAGACAAATTTGGGTGCTGCTGGATTTAATTGTTTGCTCCAGCATTGTTTGCATTGACATTCATCCTGTGGTTCATGTAAACCCTTCACGTTGCACAGAACGTGATGAAATCCGTGGGCTGCAAAGGCCGTAGTTAGATGTCGATTTCTTACCCCGCTACCTGCTGCTAGATTTAGTAGGTAAACAAAACGAATTCAACACAGCAAGCTGGGGAGTTGTAATGCCGCCCCGAAAAAAAACGGATCTCCGCGTACCTCACGCGGATAATTTCACTATACTACATGGAAGGACTGGCGACAAAACATATGGAGTGACTGAGGTAGGGTCAAGCAGGGCTTCGTCCTGAGGCCGGTTCTAAAAGAGCCCGTGCTATAACGGAGTCCTCGACCTTTCCGACCTCCCAGGTCGAGACCCTGGCATCAGAAAACGGTGTTGGACTGCTAATAACCGCCGGAAGAGAACGAGCGTTAGAGCACGCAACGAACACTACACCAGTGCGGATAGCAATCTGATGGATCCGGATAGGGCAAAGGCGCCTGCAAAAGACATACTCGAAACAACGTTCTACACCGACCTCAAGCGGGAGGCGAAGTATTTCAAGGTTGTGCTTGACACGTTTATTCTTGTATCCTGTGGGTTTTGCGCGGTTATAGGCAGCTTCAAGCATGCATGGGCATAACAAAAAAAAATGAATTAAGACATTTGTGACTCCGGCGAGACGGACGACGTTAAGCACACTACAGTACATTGCGCGATCCTCGTTATAGCTCGAACATCGGCGCCTGTAAAGGGACTCCTAAGCGGGAGGTGGTGAATCACATAATAGCGTCGGCGACGGCACGAAAAGAAGCTCAGGCTTATTTTGACTTCGTCACGGCACTGAAGTCAGTCCCATTGAAAGGAACGAAACGGATTGCGCAAAACGCGCCTTCGAGTGGGTGGTCAAGAAAATAAGCCGAGCTAGCAACCAGAGTAAAGGACCTTTAGCTGTGCTAAAAACCCAGACCTAGGCTGTGTTTAAAAGAGAGCAGAGCTTGTCTCCTGCCGTACGTCGGGTAGAGGTTTCAAGTAGATTCTTGGAGCTCGGCCATAACGATCTGGTACGGCAGCCACCACGCACGCTCGCTCGCTTCTAGCCTTTTGTGATGAGTCTCTAGACTTTTTTAGGGCGATCTTATGCGTTGCCAGTTACAAGTCGGCTCATCGCACGTCTGCCTCGTCCGGCCTCTTCCTGTCTGGTTTCCTTTACTGATCCAGCTCCTCGTCCTCGTATAGGTCTTTTGGAGTCTAACTTATGCATTTCTGATCAATACGATATTTTCATTCCACCAGTACTTTGGGGCGCAACTGCTTCTGCATTAGTACACTTCTGCCTTGTCGCGTGCCACAATGTGAACAGCAGCGAGCTGAAATCTGTCTACTTGACTGTCCACCAGCCTTCGTCTAATTAGTCTCGTCGATAGTCTCGGGATTCGATTCGCTGACTAGATTAAGCTCTTTAAAGCAGTCTCTTCTTTATTGAACACTTATATGCTTTTCTCTATTCTCGGCTTAAGTAAAGCCCCTTATTCATCAACTGTGTTCTTGTTTCTTATTTTATTGCTAATCCGCTAATTCGAATTGTTAATCGTTTCTCTTTCCGGCCCTCTCGTGGGCCGAAGAACTTCCTCCATGGCACTTGCTCACTGCCGTGCTTTCCTTGCTTTTGGGCATACGCTGCAGGAAGGTCCTTGAGCTGTTGGTCGTTTACTTCCAGCTTTGCCGGTGCGCGCAAAATGCAACGTAGTAGTATGTATACGGTAGTGTGTGCTGATATTTCAAAAAGTTCTATTTTCTGGGCGCTTAGACTTTATTGGCCAGTCTGACTCAGTGATCACGAATTTTTCTACGTTTATCGTTAAAACCCTTGTCGCGGCTCTTCCCCTTAGTCTGTTTAGCTGGTTTGAGGGGGGGACGTTTTTTTTTATAAAGAAATGTGTTTTATGAGTGAGGTGAAATTCGTTGAAGACTTATAACTTTAGTTTATAAAATCCCAATCCGTCATTTTTATTGTCATTGTAAGGCTGTAGTGGTTAATTGTTTTGAGGCGGCATATCTGCTGTACAAAGCTCATGTCAGAAAGGTTTGGTGAGGTCTTGGTGCCAACGGCCTTGCTCTAAATAAAAATGGGCCAAATCGACTGATTGGAATATTGCTACTAACATAATTTGCAAGAACAGCAGACAGGTGATCGCGAAGACACATCTCGTTACCAAGTGGGTGTTGCTAGGTCGAATGAGACGGAACTCTAAATATAATTTTCTCAGGACGCTGCCTAGCTGCACGCGTATATCTATTGTGCTATATATATATATATATATATATATATATATATATATATATATATATATATATATATATATATATATATATCAGTGCTGTTGAACACGCACGTATATATATATATATATATATATATATATATACGTGTTCAACAGCACTGATATCAACCAATATGGCCAATGGTACCTCCATGGGGATAAGTGTCATATAAGCGGCCACACCGTAACGGTCATCGACTGCTCCACGGGCTTTGGATTCCGCTTGGCAGGCAGTCTCTCTCTCTCTCTCTCTCTCTCTCGAGATATCCAAGCGAATATGGGCAAGGGAAACTTGGCTGTGTTTGTGTGCGTACGTGTATGCTCTATATATACACGTATGTATTCGGTTGCCTGCTGGCTGATCTGTCGTTACGATCTGCGGACATCTCGTGCTGTTGTTATTATAGCTGTTGCTGTTGTTGTCGTTGTTGTTATTGCTGTTGTTGTTGTTGTATCGTCGTCGTTATTATCACTGCGTTTTGCTATTGTTGCTGTGGTGGAGTGATCCAACTGGAATTATTGGCTCACCAGTACAGAAAAGCAGCAACACGGCCGTTCAGATGCTCACAACCCTCTACTATCTTGCTACCAGGCGGCAACAGAGGCGCATACCCCGAATCGTGTACTAAGCACATCAAACGGCATCGATCTGGTCAGCGCTAGACGTCACCATCATAGCTAGCTCTCATAGCTAGCCCACCACCCACCACCTACCGGTGATCCGGCTACTTACAACTCTGTGTTCACCGCTTCAGGCTAATGGCATCTCATACGTTCTCTTACACCGACTGTCAAGAGGGCGACGTGAGTAGAGACTGCGAGCGCCTCGTACCAGTAAGCGATGTACGATACGCCGCCATGTGGGCGCCATTAGTGTCGGCGTAGCGGTGATCCTTGCTCTTGGCTTTGCTACCGGCCTGCTGATATGGATATCGACATTGCAGTTCATCCTTCACGACTCGATCACTAAACTGCAACTGCAGATCGCTGACTCTGCAGACGCCGCCGTTCAGCGCGCTACCCAAACGGTAATGCAGGACCTAACATCGGGCTTCGTCTGTCTCGACCTGGTTGGCCTGGCTCAGGAGCAGGAAAAGACTAACAAGGACGCCATCAGTCCCGTAAGACACCTGCTGGTGGGCGGAGTCCCGATGGCCGTTCGGATTTCGGTAGTCCTGCGTAACGGAAGCCCACAGGCTTTCACACAGGTGGATCGGCGGATTTGCCGGTACAATTTCCTTGGCCCCTGTTGCGGATGGTGTACGTCGAAATCGTTCTCAACAACGGAAAAACGTACCTGAACTGGAACTATCCAACCAAGGAAGGAAATAATTACAACGGCAACTTTGACGACCCCAAGAAAAATCCCAATAAGTTTCACTTGAAGTACTACAACTTGAAAGACATACGATACTCGAGTGCTGTTGTAAACGGAACGATTTGCTTGCAACTAAATTTGAGTCCAATGTAGTGGTAGATGTAGGCTTTGTGCAAATCTGTTGTGTGTCTGTCGTGATCTTGGCCGAAGCCCGTAGGCAAAAGCCCATTGGGTCGCATAGCAGTTGCTGGCCCTTACCAAGAAAACACGCTGTCTTTTGCTCTGCGAAATAACCATAACTGTCGCAATAACTGTGTTCTTCATAATGCATCAGCGTTCATTCGCATGTTATAAATACGACATAAATGCAACAGACATATATGTGTATATAACAAGAGTGCTAAATATTGATGTAATATATATATATATATATATATATATAGTGTTAGGCCACTATGTAAAAAGGCAAATGACTGAGTAAGTGCATAATGACAGCACTTAGTGAACTATAAACTTTAATCCGTCCTCTTTATGCCCTTTCCTTTTTTCAACATGTTAATAGTGTATAAGCATACATATATACTGGATATACATGCATATTATTTGTGCAATGATTGGTCAATGCTATCAGGCCAAAGCACGATCATCCTTCAAGTAACACTTGGAAAGGTGTCGAGCACCAAAACCGATTGCGCCAGCAGTGAGGCAATTTTCTTTCAAGATCACTCTTCAAAGAAAATTGCCTCCTCTTCAGACACAAAAGTTTGCTTAGTTGTAAAAAAAACAGAACAAAGAGAAATATATATATATATATATATATATATATATATATATATATATATATAAAGAGAATTAAAGGTACTAGCTTAGAAATCAGCTTTGTCCCACGATACGGTCATTTTATTAATTGTGGGTAGGCCAAATGTCATTGATCCAATAGATTTATTCTTTCACGGTGAACGTCTTCTCATTGAAGCAGAATCGAACACGTCCTGCTGATTAATGCTTGAAAGAAGCCAGGAACACCCGATATCGAGTAAGTGTTTGTTTTATAAGCCTTAGAGTGATTCTGTTTAGTATTTATTGTATTTATTAGTATTTATTACTAGTCTGCCACCGGCTGCCACAGCGGACGGTCGCATCTTCGCTCGCTCCCGGTCAATCGGTGTTGTTCGCTAACAATATCGGCTAAATTGACCGGGAAGCGCACATACCATCGTGCCTAGCAAGTTTGTGACCCAGTGCAACCCCATCAGCACACCGCTGCCGTCATTTCGTCGAAAATTTCGCGAATTGTGGAACCGTGCATTCATCACAGTGTATCAACATCGGCGGCGGACCGACCAACCGGTTGGATACTGCCGAGTTAGAAAACCAGTGTTTTTCAGTGTTGTACAGTGTTGTGTGTGTGTGTGGTTAGTGCCCGGTGTATCAGTGCATCATTAGATAGGCAGATTCGGCGTTTTTGGTCACCACCAAACACCAAAAACCGCCTTGTTTCTGTCTATGGCTATTGCTAATGTGTATGTATGTATCCCTAGGGATACATATATAGCATTGTAGTAGCCGCCGCTACCGCGGCCATCTTGGATAGCCGGCCAGTTGGTCACCACGTGGCCTCGTGGCAGAGAGCGGCATTCAAGAGGGAGTGTGTTGTGGGAGAAGTTGACGTGCACATTGCACATCGACAACGTGCAGGCGCGCACCCGGACCAACGTACGGGTGACGTCTGCCCCACACTCAGGTACGAGATAACGTACAGGGCGCGTAAGCCAACCTCACGTTCGCAAGCGTGTGTGCATATGAGCCGGCCAACGCGCATAGAGTGGTGACATACATATATATATTTATATATGTATGTAGCGCTCTGTGTTGTGAACCGACCATAAGTTAACAGCTGCGAACGAGTAACCGGCTTGCGTGTAGTAACAAGGGTGGCCTGTACTGATCGTTGCTTGTTACACACATCCCATGATCACTGTGCACTGGTAATATTATTATATTGTGTGCTACCTATATCTCACTAGATCATAGGGGGCCGGCACTGGTATTCGTTATACGTATACTATCCGCCCTGTAGAGCAATCTACTAGCAATACAATATATTAATAAGTGCTGCTACATATATACACACACGACAACCAGACACTGTGTTGATACATTGTGACAGTGTACGGTTTGGCACCGTGTGGTCAGGCTTGTTTTATTTGGCTGCTATAGAGCAATAGCCAACCACGCGTATCGGGCCCCGCCATCCACAACCCGATACGCTTCATCTACCACACCGTTTTTAACACCCACGGAACTACCGGATTTTATCCTACTTTTAACTTCGCTTCCACAGAAGACGAAGAGCGAGATGGACTCCCGGAATCTCGCCTGCCCGATCTGCGACAGGAGATGCAAGACCGGTGCCGGCCTCTCGTCTCACATGCGTTCCCACAGCACACGGGTAGGCAACGAATCCACCAACACTCCTAGTTTAATTAACTCGCTCATTCCCCCCCCCCACCTAGTAATAACAATGACAACATAAATAATAGCTCCACCGCTCCCGATTCAGGCGCTCCCTTACCAACTAGCTCCCAACGACTAATTGCTGCTAATATTAATAATAATCGGCCGAATATTAATTCTCTATCGACTAGTAATAGCATTATAGCCGATTCTACTCCCCCTCCCCCCGTACAGGAGCCATCACCTATACCAAGCGGCTCCGGTGTCTCATTCAATAGCAGCGACAACCAATAAATCATAATGCTATTGGTGTCGAGGCTAACACCCCCGGCACTAGTGGCATTACTCCCACAAACCCCCCTCCCCCTCGCAGGGTGTCCCCCTCTTCCCCCCCTCACGGTCCCTCCCCCCTAAATTTAATATGCCCAGTCGCTGACTGCTCTCGTAGTTTTCTCTCCAAATCCGGCCTAGCCATTCATGTGAGGCGGAAACATCCGATTCTCATGAATGAAGAGCTGAGCAGTCAACCTCCTCTTAAAAAGGCGCGCTGGGATCCCCAGGATCGTGAGCTATTAGCCTATTTAGAAGCCTCCCTAGTATCAGAGAATAGCGAAACTACACCCTGCGAGATCAATAAACTTTTAGTGTCTAAATTCCCTGATCGCACACTTGAGTCGATTAAACGCCAGCGGAAATCGGCAGCGTATAAGGCGCGAGTTAACGAGTTTGTTCACAAACGAACTCGTTCTCCGTCTGGCTCCGACGACGAGTCTGGCGATCCTTACCCCAAAAGGTCCGACCTTGACTCACAGGAAACCAAGTTTCCTTTCCCAAAAGACACTATCATAGCGCGAATACAAGCCCTCACAAACACGCTTCCCCCACACTCATCAACCACAGACCTAACCCACCTTGCAAAAATAATTTGCCAAGGTGAGGCACACTCCCAAATACTAAACGACTTCCTACGCAAACACATAAACGCAACAACACACCCGCGCACAGTTGTGACGCCCCCGTCCACTGATAGGGCGCTGTCAAAGCGTAAGCTGCGGCGGGAACACTACGCCATCACACAGAAATTATACAACAAAAACCGCTCCAAGTGTGCTCAAGGCATACAAGACGGTGTACGCCGAATAAACAACATGAATGACACGGAGGTTGTAGAGCATTGGGCTACTGCAATGACCCAACCCCCACCCCCGCCACTTACGCCAAACCCCTACATCCCCAACCCTGATCTCAACTGCGTTTCTACCCCTATCTCCCTCCTAGAAACGCAATCAGCTCTCCGAGGGACATCTAAAGCACTAGGCTTGGATGGGATTAAACTAGCATCCCTCCGTAAACTCCCCTTAGAGAATGTCTGCTGTCTCCTTAATATTCTATTCATTAGCGATGTTCCCCCCTGCCAACAAAAGGCTCGAGTAGCGTTCGTCCCCAAGGTCACTGATGCCTCCTCCCCCAGTGACCTCCGACCCATCTCGATTAGCTCTTACTTACAACGAACGCTTAATAAAATCCTTTCTAAACGTATCCAAAAATATATAAAAATTCTCCCCACTCAACGAGCCTTCCTCCCATTCGATGGGACTTTCGAAAACCTGACGGTTCTCGATGGCATCATTCATGATGCCAAGTCCACAGGCCGCGAATTGCGGATCGCGTCGGTCGACCTGCGTAAGGCGTTCGACTCGATCAGCCATGACGCGGTCCTGTGGACACTCGGGGCCAGAGGGTATCCGGAAGTCTTCATCGAGTATATCGAGCGCCTATACCAATCGTCCCAAACTCTCCTCGAATTCGGTAAAGAATGTCGTACTATCAGGCCCACCAGGGGTGTTCGTCAGGGTGATCCCCTGTCACCCCTGTTATTTAATCTAGTTCTTGACGACATTCTCAGGAAAATAAACTTAGACAATTTAGGATATCGACTAAAAGAAGGAAACCGCCTTATGGGCCTAGCCTTTGCGGACGACCTCATCCTCCTCGCCTCCACCAAGAACACCCTCCAACAACTCCTAGATTTAGCTTTCCCCTTACTTAAAGAAAGAGGCCTTGAAATCAACACTGATAAGAGCTTTACGATCTCGCATCCTTATGATAGCCGAGTGAAGAAGAGCCTTTATCAGTCAACCCCCGAATTCTCTGTTGGAGGAAGGCAATTGCCAGCCAAGGGTATATGCGCTCGATGGAGATACCTTGGCATCGAGTTCGACAGTAATGGCAGAGTCGACACGGCCAAGGTCACTCTCCTAGAACTACTCGGCAGACTAACATCAGCTCCCCTTAAACCCCAGCAACGTTTAACAATACTGAAACAATTCCTTATCCCGAAAATTCTCTATAAACTGGTCGCTGGTCCCCGACCGTCTCAAAAAATTCCTCCTAGAACTAGACTGTGAGATCAGGCGAACGGTGAAGTTGCAGTGGCTCAAACTCGAAAACAGCGTGCCAAACGCCTTCCTATACGCGCACATCTCACACGGCGGTCTGGACATCCCCTGTCTCCGTACACTAATTCCCAGACTTCGCCTCTCCCGCCTCACTGCCCTGAACAGATCATCCCACATAGGCACTCAGTGGCTGCTGTCGACCGATTATCACAGAAAGGAGCTGGCGAAAACCAGCGCTCTCTGTGTGTTCGATGACACGACCATTGAAGACGCCGCACACGAGACCGAGTACTGGTCTCGTACACTACATAACACAGTCGATGGGGCTCACCTGAAAAACACACACCTAACCCCTTTTACAAATGACTGGGTCAAGGGTACTCCTTACCTATCCGGTAGGGAGTACATAAACCTGATTAAGCTAAGGATCAACGCACTACCAACGCGTGCCAGACTCGCAAGGGGTCGCCCCGGGTACGACAAATTTTGTCGTCATGGGTGCAACGCTGTCGAGACGCTGGCCCACATCGCTCAAGTGTGCGATCACACCCATCGCCCTATAATCAAGCGCCACGATGACATATGTGAGCGAGTCACCCGCCTACTCCGTGCTAAAGGAATGCAGGTGGAACGAGAGCGCACCTTCCGAAGACCCGCCGCACCGGCTCGGAGACCAGACCTCGTCATAACAACACCTACGAGGGTCTGGGTCTTGGACGCCGAGGTCTGCGGCCCCTCAAGAGACCTTGCATTGGCCAGACGGGATAAGATCAGGAAATACGATATACCCGGGGTCAGGGATCAACTTCCCAGCTCGCTTCCCCACCGATTCGGGTCCATCACCGTGTCGATGACCGGTGTATGGGAGCCCGAGTCGGTGAAGGATCTCCTGACTCTCGGGTTATCGAAGAAAAACCTGATCGACCTAACCGTCCTGGCCATGCAGGGTACCCTACGGGTCTCCGGGCGCACCGGGACCACAAGAGCTGGGTCCGTCGTGGAGGAGGAGCAGGCGAACTCACCGGGAGGCGATTTTAAACTATTTTTTTAGGCGGGCACTGCCTCAGTGTGCAAATGTGCAATTATTGAATAAATTCAATGTTGTATTCCAAATAAGTGCTAAAATTAAATACACTAGAAGGCTAGAAGTAGACACTAGACGTTTAACGCTTAAAGAAAGCATCAACGTAAAATTATCTTAATCAATGGTTGTACTTCTTCTGCAGTCGCAACACGGTCAACTAACGATGGCTGGCACTAAATTTTTTTAGGCCAACCATCTATCGACAGTATTACCGGAACCGAACATATAATATATATATATATATATATATATATATATATATATATATATATATATATATATATATATATATTCAATTCAGCATTTATTTCACCACAAAATTGGTAGACAGTTGATTCAATTTTCACAAGGTGCCACAGTGTGACTTTTTTTTGGTCTTACAATAAAAATTCAACTTTGGATGATAAGGACGTTCCGCAAATTTCTGGACACACAAGTATATGATAGCGTCCAATATCAAACTCTCCGCAAAAGCTACAAACATATTTTTCAATATTAAAACAGTTTGGCTTCATGCATATGTGATGGTGGTACCCGTGCCAGGTTATTCGGCAGATTAGCGAGCGGTTCCTTTGCATGGCTCCTTTCCATCTACGTGAAGAAAAGGCCGGGCCATCAGTATAATTCTCAGCTACAAATTTTAAATTTCTGTTTGCTCTGTAGGCTCGATATGAGCCTAGAATATGCGTTGTAAATGGTGTGTTACTAAGTGCTAGGTCTTCAATAAGTGTTTTCTCTCCGCACATCTCTAAGGCAAGTGTTGCCGACGCGCACTTTGGAAGCCGCAAAACATGCTTAACATATCTGGCCTTTAGCTTGTCTAGACTTTTTAAATGGCTGAGTGTCAGGTATGGTGCAAATGTGGAAAGGCAGTATGTTGCCACAGGGAGTACTTTGATTTTAAAGCAATTTATAGCTGTTTTTACGTCCACATCGTGCATATTGCCTAACAAAAACATTGCAGACGTAGCTTTTGATTGTATCTCCTCGATATGTCTGCTAAAAGAGAGCCCGGGGGTTAGTGTGACGCCTAAATACGAGAAGTGGCTATCTAATTTAAGTGGTTGTCCATATACTGACAGATCATGATCCCTGGCCGCGTATGACCCTCCTCTGCTAAAGCATAAGACCTGTGACTTTTCCGCGTTAATCTTGAGCTTGTTTTCTTCGCGCCACTTCGCAGTTTCGTTGAGGTAAAACTGTAGATGGTTACGAGATTTTGCTAAAATTACTAGGTCGTCAGCATAAAATGCAAAATAGGCTTTAAGAATACGCAATAAGTGCGCGAGTCCAGTCACGTACAAAATAAAAAGAAATGGGCTAGCTGAGTCTCCCTGGGCTACCCCGATGGTTTGTGTTACGGGTGTTTGTACATAGTGGCCGCCGTTTTTCACCCAAATTATACTGTGCGCTAATATATTGTGAACGAGATTAAAAAGGGGGCCTGTTATGTTAAAACGTTTGCGAAGCGTGCCTAATAAACGGTCCCTTGGCAGGCAATCGAAAGCAGTTTGAAAATTTATAAACGCAGCGTATGTCATTTTCTTGTTAGAGAGGCGTTGTGATACATGGTTTAAAACAAACTCAACTGCATCTGAAGTCGATCGCCTCTTTAAAAAACCGTATTGTTCTGAATATATATATATATATATATATATATATATATATTGACGCTTTGATTCGGCAAAACGCGGTCGTGCTTTTCAACGGCTTCCATAAGAGGAATTGTTTTGTGAGGTTTGATTTTGACTTTTGCAATGATATTTGCATTGGCAGATGTTCGTGTATAAAATGCTAGACTAATAGATAACTTTGAGACACTTTGGTCGCATCTAAGAGACCGGGTTCGTTTCGGGCCTCCGGCTGAGTGGCAATGCCATCAGCTACCACTCAAAAGCAACGGGCTCGATAATCAAGTTTGCACGCGCATTTTTGTTAGAGACATTTGCATGTTTCGTGTCTCGGCGCTTGGTGCGGCACGGGAATGGCGAGGCCGGTGATATCCGGTCAGGATAAGCCACTTGGGCCATTTGCTGGGATATATCACGACCGAGGAAAATCACACCTGCGTTGAAAACAGCTACACCGAGGCAGATTCTGTCATTGAAGCTTTAGCAGAGCTCAGTCAAACGGTTCAGTCAGGGGCACACACATTTTTCATGTTACCTTCAGAGCAGCTGAAGATTGTCCCGGAGGCAGCGTATTAAGAATGTGCAGACGCTCACGCATAGAATGGACAGATTGCGGCGACCGTCGATAAGCTTGATGATGCATAGAAACTGATGTGTACTATAAAACTAGCTGGGCTGCAAACCAAAGCGGCGTTTCCTACTCTACTAAGCCAGACTGCTAAAGTTCGCCGGGAAACGGAAGCAAAACCAGACAAAGCTAACTGAAACTTCACATGCGTCTATTGTAGAACATAGAGGGCAGCCGATAAGGGCAAAAACAACACTACGCAAAAGCGGACGTCTTACAAACGGTTAGGCTGGCCATCGCTCATAACACCATGGTCGTCAAGCGTGGCGGAGGGGCCAGTCAGCAAATAATTGAAGAGCGAAATGGGCAACCAGACTACACAGGTTTCTATGATCGCCATCTGTCTGCGGCATCATAACTTCCGCATCTCCTAGAATTCGTCTGGCTGGTCCTGCCGTTTCAGAAAGTGCCTCCTTTCTTTCCTGGCGCCGGCAGTGCCGATACTGCCAAGGAGGGAGAAAAGGCCAGACATCCCCAAGACCAATGCAACGCGAAGGAGGATGAAGAAGCCACAAAGGCATACGACACCACAGAACGCCACCGAGAGGCAAGCAAAGGAAAGACCAGCAATAGCAGGAGTCTGCACCGTGTCAAACAACAACATGGTTAGGGAAGCTGCTGTTGTCTATAATAGCAACGATCACAAACTCGCAGATAAGAACCGAGAGGCGTCAGTACTGGTATGGCGATCGGGAACTGCCGGCCAGAAGGATCGGAGGCAATGGACTCGATGGCTTTGTCCATGTTTCATCGGTGGAAAGGTGACTGGTCAATTCCACTCTAAATTAGTTGACATTTTAGCGGCTCCCCTAGCTGCCGTATTCAGTATTTCAGTTCAAGCGTGCGTGTTTCTAGAACGCATTAAGGCATCTGCGATGACTCCGCTTTATTACGGGTAATGGCAGAAGCAACCAACCTGGTAGCTATCGCTGAATATTCTTAGTGTCTTTTGTCTCAAGAGTATTGGCTAAACAACAGCTAGAAAGTAGTTTAAACGATCTAAACTTATTCTCTAAAAATCAATTCGGTTTCAGGGAGGCACGATCAACTAAGCTGGTATTAGGTCGTATCTCGTAACAAATCGTTCAAGCTGCAGAGGATGTTAATATGTGCCTTGGTGCATTTCGTGACGTAGCCAAATCGTTCGAATGTTCCGACCACTCAAGATGTCTTAAAATGCTTTAACGGTTCTAGAGCTAAGTCTTGCCTACGGAATTACTCTATGGGGCGACACGTATTCAACCACTCATATCTATGTTTCGATTCCTCCTTATCATAGAATTAGCAAGGTATTGCAGTATCTAAAGAAAAAGTATCAAGAAACATTCCGCAAGAATTTACAGTATAAAAAATACTAAGACAAAACACTCATAGACTGTTGCATATTTTGTGAGAACTCTAGGTAAAGTTACTAATTAAATGACTAAGAATTAACAGATTTCTCGTTCTACGCTTTCGTAATAATAATTTCTAAAAATAACTTTTTTTAATATTAACTTCTAATCAAAGCATTTGACCTATCCCGCTGTGGTTGCTTTCAGAAATCTGTCGTAACGTCAAACTCGGGGGTATAAAAATTCACTCCACAGCAGACCGGGCAGCTTGCTGCCACACTGCGTCGTTACATGCCGCAGAGGGCACTGTATGGCACTATGAAGCAATGCAAAAAGCAGTCCCATGGACGTTAAATCTTGGCTGAGAGTCAGCCCCGAAAGGACTTTTTTTTTAATTTATCGGTTAACAAAAATGGTTAAAAAGATTAATCAAACAACAAAGCAGATAATTACTGTCGACAAAATCCAAGGAGCGCGTTGTATAATCTCTTTACACAAATGGTATTACAGTGGTTAATGATTGTCACAAGAACTTGCAGCAATTGGTGCATTTGTTAGAACGACGAACACTACATGAGGCAACAAACTTGCAAATATAAGACACAAACGAAGTAGACCACTAGTACAGCATCAACACAATTTCTAACAACTATGTCTAAAATCATATAGATAAACACAATCAAAACTGAGTGTGTCTACGTATACGAAGCACAACAGTTCTAAGACAAACTATACCTAGATTACACGCCTGGTTCCGACTGTGAAATTAACAGACACTGTTTTAACATTCTGTCTACCAATTTTGTGGTGAAATAAATGCTGAATCATATTAAATATATTATGGCAATGGGCTGAGTGAGCGGATAGAAACAACACCTAATAAGCTATAAACCTCTCTTTAAAACCTCTTAAATCTCTGATTAAAAATAAAATATTTATGTTAGTCCATATATTATCTTTTAGGATCACGCCTATTTAAAATTAAATAGAAGAGACTTGCAAATGCATTAGAAACCAAAACCGATTGCGCTAGCAGTGACGCAATGTGGAAGATAATTTTTCAGGCAACTTTGCTTATATATCCAGACGATGGAATATATATATATATATATATAGGGTGTATATATATATGGAATATATATATATATATATATATATATATATATATATATATATATATATATATATAGGGTGTCCCAGGACGTTTACGAGAGCGATATAAGAAAGTGTACACCTCGTGAAAGCAAATCTTTGTTTTTCAATGGAACATGGTCTCGGAAGAGTCTTGTTTCGAGTGAGAGTGAAATGACTTCAATTTGTGACACTGGTGATTTGGCCCGACATAGGAGCACAAAATGTGCAATTGCGAGACAACCATTTTTCCTATTTAAAAACGAGGCACACCGCCGTCTTCGTGAGAAAATTCCGCTTCTTCTGAAGCACGCATAAAGCCGGCCAGAAGTGGCGACATGATTTTTTATAACGGTGTTCGCAAAATGATCTTCTTTTATTAGCTTTCACACCAAATACCTTAAAATGATTACCCTACGACCACTCGTAGCGCTTGAAACTGACACAGTCACACGCACATTTCATGACGATTATTTTGGTACCAAACTATGGCAATGCGAACTGCGGTTGCGGAGTAAATAAGATTTTTCGGCGGGGATTTTTCAGTTGTTGTCTCGCAGTTACACATTTTGTGCTTTTAAGTCGGGCAAATACACCAGTGTCACAAATTATAGTAATTTCACTCTCACTACAAAGCAAGACTTCTTAAAGATCACGTTTTATTGCGAAAGGATTTGCTCTAACAAGCTCTACAATTTCTGGCCGGCACTACTAATGTCGGTTACCGAATCAATTGCATTCTAAGAACCACGCAGAAAACAGCGGCGCTTAGAATCCCGCAGGCCTACCTTGGGACTTAAGAGTAAATGATAAGAGAATGATGTGGGAAGAAGGGTTTGAGTCTAACAAAGAGATTGAGAGGGAAAAACGATAAGGTAGTGACAAGAAGACTTGGACGCTATCCCTATAGGCTTACTGGGCCATTCACTTCGCCTACTTATCCCGGCCATAGAAAGTGAATAGACTGCCCGGCGCGGGAAATGAGCATTTGCCTTACTCACTGGCCACGGTGACGTTTTAAGCTATCTCTTTTGCATAGGCAAAGCTCCCTCGGAAACCTGCGTGCACTATGCGGACAGCGTAGACGATGATCCCAAGCACAGTCTCCTGAAATGCAACGGATTATAGCAGTCAATGACAACCGCCAAGACACCGCTGCTAAGATTAAAATGGGCCAGAGAAAGAGAAAAGCAAACAGCCAGAACACCAGAGCCGCCGAAAAGCAACATAAGGATGTTTGTAGAGTACGTATGCAGCACAGCATCAGCATGAAAGTTAGGCGAGAAAATGGCAACTGCAGTGATGAAAAACTAAGCCGAGCTCGACAGGGACAGAAAAATTGATAGCGCATTAACAGATGGCGTGGCTTGTAATCAAACGGGTTTTCAGGAGTTGAGACAAACACGTCGGACTAGTGGGGATCACAAACCCGTGAGTGATCCGTTAGGCGCTCGCCACTTTTCCTAATGTAATAAAGGTTCTGTTCTATAGATATCTAGCCCATTAAAGAATAAAGCTTAATGGGGGAGGTGTGGGTAGTGGTCTTGGTGGACCAATTTTTAACCGTTAGGGTCAAGTCCCACACAGCTCGAGAGGAGGGAACACCAGCACTCGAAGGTAACACTGCAAAAAAGAATTAAAAAAAATATATATATATACGCATCAAACGGTGATTTTTTCACGGTTTAATACGGTGGAGTTTGGTCGTGTTTCGTGTTGGCTCCCGTAAAATCAATTACTACGAGCGGCTTGACCGTCATTTTCGTAGTGATAAATCCAGAGTTTCCATAGTGAGTGTTTGAACGGTGCACAGCATACGTCTGAAGGCACTCTGGTGGCTCCTCAGGGGGTCCTGGCTCCTTCAGAGCTCTCTGACAACTGTGTTCGACAAGCCTTCTTGGGAATATGGAACAAGACAATCAAAGTATAGCGACTTCCACCAATTTATCTCCGTCTAACTAGAGATTCGCCGGCAGCCGCGTACTGAGTCCAACCGGAAGATGCGATTCGGCTTTGAAAGCTGTCAGTGCGACAATATGTCATGGTATATGACGCAAGTCTATTTAGTGCTTATTACAAATATAACGATTGTTGACCTACTCTGTAGCCCTACAAACGTACGCACCTCCGCTGGGGTTTGTCTTCTGGGCAGTTCAGGTCAACGCGAAGTAAAATTGGAATTTCGTAGATTATCTGCATTGAGCGACCGACACAGCTGGCGAGTAAATCCACTAATCTATTAGAAGTGTTAGAGTACATAACGATATTACATTTCTCGGTAGTTAAAAAGTGTGGGAAAAGTTCCAGTCTTTTTCCTTCAATACTCGACTGCATTATATTTCATTCGATCGTCCGCCTCGCCCAGGAGGACGCTGCATTTGGAATGGGTACTATTACTACTACTACTAAGCCATCATCGGGGGAAACCTTAGCCAACCCGGTTACGCTCTCGATTACCATTATAGTGGGTCTGACTGTTGCTCGGTCTACGCCACAACGAATCTGGTGGTTCGTCATTCGTCACCGCCGTTATTGCTTCCTGTTGTTTATGAACATCCTTGTTGACGCTGGTGGTCTTTACGATTTTCTTCACGTAACTTTACAGTTACACAAGTATCGCATTAAAACGTTTGCAATCTCATTTGCCAAAACCTCGTCGTATCTAAATACTTGAGATAGTCGTGTTGCTGCTTGTGAATTATTTATGCATGCGTGAAGTTGACACCACTATGATAAACGAGCGTCTAGTGTGCTCGTGTCTCACCTTTGTAGAGAGCCAGCACGTCGTTAGTCTTTAGCATAGTGCACTCTGCATGCCGTGTATGATCAACAACTTACAACAAGTGCAAGATGTCAGCCATGACCTGCAAAATGTAAAAATCTGCTTGGGATCATAACTGAATGTGCTAAAGGAAATATTAACCTCTTTTGAGTTGCGATAGGTGGCCCTTTTGCTAGCCCTTCTGCTAACAACAATAACAACAACAAAGCGCAGTGCGGCCGGCTGATATCGTTGATGGCTTCACGCGCCAGATATTGTTGTTAACGATGCCACAGCCGTCTCATTGTTGTTTTTGCACTATTTTCACGAGGTTGGTTGTAAGCTTGTGAACACACTATTCAACAAGTAAACTTGTGTGTAACGATGTTGGCTTTCAAGTTCAACATTGAATCACGGTTGTTGTTGAATTAATAACGAATATTTGAGAACAATCGACTACGATTTCTTGAGTCCGCAAAATCGCAGTCTTCCATAATGTGATGTGGAAGTTTGTTGTAGTTAGATGTATGTCGATTGCAGTATCTAAAACACTAAGAAGAGGGTGTGTTGCACGCTATGTTGTGGGAACTGCTCATCATCGCTGATGTGTTGCATCTTATGTTTTGGGAACTGCTCACTATCGTTTTGGGTCACCGTTGCTATGGAGAAAATCACAATTACACAGATCTGGCTTGTGTTTGGCGGAGCTCGCAAAAGATGCGACCTGCTTGATTGACAGCTGATCGATATTTGTTATCCTGACTACCGCGACAGTTCCCTGACTGCGCCTAACATTACAGCAAGTCGATGACATCCTAGAAATGATTGGATTTAATATTGAATCGACATGTTTACCTAAATATCATCATCACGTTGATTTCATTCATATTAAGCATGAAAGATTGTAAATCGTTGTGATTTCTTTGCTAGGGCGAGGCAGGCAGATACATGATCCTTCGTACACGCCTGAAAGCACAGTCGACAGACGCTATCCGTGTGGTCCTCGTGGCCGTTCGTACTTATGTATACCTAAATACATATGTCACCATATTGACAAATTCGAGGTTTTCCCAACAGTCTCTATGGCAGAATGATAGCAGACTCTTAGCCGTATGGTTTATCATTTCTTCTCAGTGAGTATTGCTCAAAGGAAACGGCGGTTTGCATAAAAGGTAACCGCACAATGTGTCATATCAAATTTATTAATTAGTATAATCAAATAACATAGGTAGTATCTGCTCATCGAATTGGCATTGCACTAGAAATATTTTCCATAATTGAAATACACATTGAACACGAAATAATTAACCAGAACCATGCTTCTATAGTAGATAATTCAATATTTGAATGTATATTGTAGAGTTAGTGACATGTTGGTCAGCCCGCCCCCTGTTGCAGGGTTGTCGTTGTTGTCTCTTCGACACAATGCCGCGTCGTTCCGTGCTACTTGACTAATGCCGCTAACGCTTCTGCTAACTGGTCAGAACGAGTTAGGGTACACGGCTGGCAGTAGAACTAGCAGGGACTGCACGTTGTTTATAGGTGGCTAAGCTCACCCTAATCTAGCACAACACAAACCTGTCCCTGTGACACCGAATAATTACGTCGCAATACTTCGTATTACAGGAAGCCAACTTAAGTGCCAGCTCTTCCGGGATGCAATAGACACGCGCTCGACTGCTGGTCTATCGGATTTGGTCATATCGGCGGATTTGACCCCTGGATCTCAAGTCAAAACTTCTCAATATAGGTACTTGCAGCGCAACAATCGGTTGAGACTTCGTAGCATTTTAGCTCAAGCACTCGTACTCTCGGACAATTTCACGTACACGTGACCCCACGTTGGACGCCAACGGTCAGTTGTCAGCAAGTCGTCGCGTGAAAACAATTCCAATTCAGGGAACTAACTAATCGAACAAAGTTATTCTTATATATATATATATATATATATATATATCAGGAGGATATTCTTATATATATATATATATATATATATATATATATATATATATATATATATATATATATATATATATATATATATATATATATATATATATATATATATATATAATATATATCAGGAGCTCCTGCTCTACTGTTCTTGGTGTGCAGATCATAGTTACGCTTTACAAGTTGCTCAGGAGCATTGTGTGAATATTGTGTATCGAGCTGATGGACGAAATCATTTGGTAGCGTCTGGAGTTTTGGAGGATCTTGACGCATCTCCCCAGAACGGGCAAGCATTGGTTAGGCGTATAGGGTTTGATCTAGACACGGTTCTCTCCCTGCTGCTTTGGAATGATGAACAACTTCTATTTTGTCGTCAGATGCGGTTTGCCCCTATCCTGTTTTATGCTACTCATCTTTTGAGCACAGACGCTTGCACTTCGCTTATTACACCCGATTGCCTGTTCCTGAGTCGTTCGCCGATTAAAAACGAATATCGACTGTCACGAAAAGGATACTACTCTAGCAGCTCTTAGCCAACACCGGCTAGGATTCGCTACCCCTGGCGGTACAGAGGTAGCAGTGCACTGTGCCCGTGCATTTTTGCAATCGCGCGAAATACCCATGGTGACTAGCCAAATTGGACTTTAGAAACGTTCTTTATAGCCGCCAAGTCGCGTGAAGACCTCCTACCCGCAGTACTGAACAATATTTGAAAGGTTATTGACTTTAGTGTAATTAGCGGCTTGATCCTAAACCCGGGCAAATATTAGGTATATGTTACAGCCCACAACGGAATTGAGCCATTTGATTTGACGGACCGACCCTCTTGGCCTATTTCCTGGCCATCGCGTTCTCGCAAGACTGAATTGGAGCTGCCGAAAGGGATTGAAAAAGCACTAGCTGGCCATAAAGCCAAACTAGACTTTGCCACTGGCCGACTACCCTGATTGGGGATAGTGCGGCCTGTTTATTCTTAGATCGTGCGTTTCGGGCACAAGACTAACACACCTGGTTGGAGGCTGCAACCTAACCTAATCGCCTTAACTTTAACAACTTACTAATAACCTTAGCCTAAACACTCTAGAGGAGGTGCTAAATTTTAAAATTACCCCTGTGCCACTCATCTGATCAGAAGAGGACCTGCAACTGAACGAATATTTCGTCGTCCACGAAGTGGCAGAGGCGCTGCGTCAACTCCCACCAAGAAACAAAGCACCCGGGCCAGATAGCATCTGCAATGAGCATTTGCAGCAAGCAGCCACAATGACCTCATACTGGACCGCGCTTTTCAATAGGTGCATTTACAACGGTCGACTGCCCGCAGCGCGGAGACAGTGCGTTATGGCACGTATTCCAAAGAGCAAGGGACCGCGGACCGAGCCCTCTGCTTGCAAGCCTCCTAGCCGTCCGTCTGACGCTGTTCGTCGAATACAAAAGCGCATTACCACATGCGATTTTGTGCGCATAGGTTAACACTGACTGCATGTGCTATCCTCCTGGCAGATATTGAGTAAACCCTGGTACGAAAGGGACCGTATTGATACAGCGTATTGGTGGATTTCCGAGCCACGTTTGATTCAGGCTCAAGAACCTAAATCCTGGTTATGCTCGCCGAAATCGGGGTCCCAACACGAATGTTGACATTAATAAAGGACGTGCTGCAGTGTAATCAGATCATCTTGGACGACGGTGTAGCGGAGCACCCAAGCGTAGAACAAACGACAGGTTTTGCCCAGAACGATTATCTCAACCCTCTGTTTTTTTTGTCTACTGTTAGCCGAGCTACGAACATACAAAGCTAAGCTAGGCTCAACTTGGTGCATTTGATCGTGCTTTATTTAAACGCTTTTACATACGTCAGCATACAACCGCCTCACGCATTTGCTGTGCGATACTCCACTATTCGTGGAACAACATCAAAAACAGTTAGCATTCCCAGAAATTCCCGTACACAGCGAGTTCATACGGCTATATGAAGAGAATATAGCAGAGGCTAACCCACAGTTTGATATGACAGATGCAATGGTAAGGTGAGAATGAAATGGCACGGGCAGGACAAACAGGCACATAACTGCCCGTTTTGCTGTGCACGGTTTTCATTACATCCTATGCCAGAAAGACGCTGGCCATGAACACTGTGACGCATGTATGTTTAAGTATTGTAATCGTATATGTAAAAGATACCACGGCAGCGAATGCAATGCAGTCTTCTCGCTAACAAAGCTGGCACTGAGCGATTTTTAATTTTCATATCAGCACGAGGCTGTAGTGATACTGATCATACTATTGTATATTTTTCTCAATCTTGTGTGGAAATAAATCATGTGACCCCTGTGGCCAAAAAAATCAGGCAATGCTTCCGGTCTCTCTAGGCGGCCTGGATAGTGGTCCAAACGCCGGACGTGGCCATGATAGGAGGGCCCGCAATCGTCTCGCCATTGACCCAGACTGCCAACAGGGTAAGGTTATAATTGGATAACGCTGAGTGGGAGCTTATAACGTTGTACTTTAAAAGCTGACCGACAGCAACCTTCGGGTCTATCCAGGAACGATTAAAAAATACATAACGGCCTCACTCTGACCTCTCCAAGCGCGTCATGCTTAAAACGCAGAAAAAACTTCGGCGTTGGTTATCCGAACCAATGTTGTACGTTGGCGTTTGAAACAATATGAGAACCAGGCCCTCTTACACTTAAGCTGATGGAAGGTCTAGGCCCTCTTAGATATAAGCGTCAACGGCTGTCGCTCGACATTCAACAAGGAAGCGCAGCAACTGTTTGGGGCAAATTGTTCAACAGGGCTTATCCTGGGTAAGAGGACCCGTGATTACACGTTTATGCAGATACATTTGTTTACTCGTAGGTGCTAGCATAACAAGATTATAGATTTGGCTTATACTTGTGTAGGGTACAGATACAAAAAAAATGTCATATTGCTGACGAGGACCTTGTATTAAGTACCATATTAAAAAAAAACAACCAGTCACACTTTAAAAAAATTTATTATTCATATAAGTTCGTTATGTTAGCACTTTGGAGTGGACAATTGTCTCCGTGCGAACGTGTGATTACGGGTTCTCTAACCCAGGGTTAGCCCAGTTCAGCAATGTGCCCCGAACAAACGCTGCATTTCCTCGTTGGATGTCAAGCGACAGCCTCTGACGCAAGAATTCGGATGCTCTCGAGTCTCCTGTTGAAAGATTAAGGCTTCTGCCTACGCTTTGAATCAGTTTGAGCGTAAGGGGGCCTGCAGTTCCCATAGTCTCGCACGCCAACTGACAAAATTCGTGCGGATAATCCACACTAGAATATTTCCTGCATTTGTTAGCCTCAGCTAACCTGGAAGCATGACCTGCTCGGTCCGCACCTGCACCGACCATCGAAGGGGCTAATGAGTCGGTTACAGTTGCGTCCCAAACAAGCATGCGGCCACGCCCAAAGGGCGTCAAAGTCAGGCCGTCACGTCTTTTTCCGTCATCGCTCGATAGACCCGGGGGCTCTGAAACACATGGGAAGCCGGCAGATCGAAGTGCGCGACTAAAGGTGTCATTTAGAGCGGAGTGACGTGCTCGTCGGCCTGCACTTAACGCGCATGATAGGCCATGATGGGCCAACGCGTCCACAAAATCACCACAACGACATTGGTGGGGCACGACTAGGTCAACACCAAGCCGCAGCCCTGCGCTTATGCGCGTGGTCTCGTCGTCCAACAGAGTCCCAATTCGCGGACATGGTAAGGCGTGTAGCCAAGCCCCAGCCCCTTGACTACTAGCAGCTTGAAGCCTGGTTTTATCGGCAACAGACGGTGCTCTATTAATCAAGTTTGCTAGTCGCTTTTCTTGTAGCGGGGTTGTCCAATTGCCCTGGTTAGCCCTATCGTCGGGAGGAGAATCAAATAACAACGACAATTCGTCGGTCCGTCTTTGAAGTTCACCGTTATAGGCGTCCCACCCATCACTGTCCAATAATGCTTTAACCCTGTCCACGGCCTGGGTCAATGACGACACGATTGCAGGTCCTGCCGTCATGACCGCGTCCGGCACACCTAGGCCGCCTAAAGAAACCGGGAGCATTACCTGTTCCCTTGCCGCAGCGGTCAGCTTAAGATTTAGTATGATCTCTAAAATGTCTAAGCTAAGTCCATTAAAAGGCTGTAGGAGCTCTTGTGAAAAAACAGGTTGCAACCTCTAAGCAGGTGTGTTAACCTCGTGGCTGAAAAACAAGATCTAAGAAGGAATAAGCCGCAGAAGGCCCCCAATTGGGGTAGTCTGCTTGCCGCGAAGTCAAGTTTGTCCCTTCGACCGTCTAATGCCTTCTGGCAATAAGGGGACACCTAGCAGCTCCAGATTAACCTTGTCCACTACACGACAGCCCGGAAGTAAGTCAAAAAGGTTAGTTAAATCTAACGGCTCAACTTCGTTGTGAGCTGTGACATATACTTCACATTTAACTGGGTTCAATGTCAGACCGCTAATAGCACCAAATTCAATAACTTTCCGTATGTCGTCAAGTACGGTCGGGAGGTCCCCGCCCAGAATCCCGTCATCTAAGTACCAGGCATTGAGGGGGGACTGCAGTGAATCCACCAATTCCTTAATACACAAACAAAAAAGTGGAGGACCCAGGGGATCACCCTGCTGAAGACCTGTCTGCGATAGCATAGCGTTGTGGGGCATTACCAGGTGGGATGGTTCTAAACCATAGGCCAGGTTCGTCTGGTGAAACAGTAACGGTGCCCACGACTTGACGACTCGAAGCAAATAATCCCTCCGGACGCTATTGAAGGCGTTTCGGAAGTCCAGCTTAACCATCACCGTTGGCAATTTGCGCGATTGCAAAAATGCACGAGCACAGTGGACTACTACCTTTGTACCCCCGGGGTAGCGAATCCTAGCTGGTGTTGGTCAAGAGTTGCTGAAATAGCTTCCTTATTATCGTAGCAGCCGATTTTGGCCGCCGGTCTGCGAACGACTGAGTAACAAGCGATCGGACGTAATGAGCCATCTTTTTTTTAATGCAAACATCCTTGCCCCAAAGATGAGCGGTAAAAGACAAGACGGGGGCGAGCCCCATCTGAGTACATCCACCACTTTAGCGATGGCGTCCGCCAGTCGACCGGCCGTGCTGCCTAGCGCACCAGACAACAAGTCCTGCAACAGACGGGGTCGTATGAAGTCTAAGCCGGCAGCTGAACTTCTGCTAAATGTCTTCATCGCACTCAGTATCTCTTCCCGTGAGGTTGAAGAAGGCAGTGTGACCAGTCACACTTGAAGTTTATTTGCGTGCTCTGCAGGCTTTGATGGGAGTGTAAATAAACAACAACGCACATGCACAACAAGCACAAACTTATTAATTAATTCAATTCAATTCAGCATTTATTTCACCACAAATTTGGTAGACAGTTGATTCAATTTCCACAAGGTGTCAGAATGTGACTTTTTGGTCTTACAATATAAATTTAACTTTGGAAGATAAGGACGTTCCGCAAATTTCTGGGCACACAAGTATAGCGTCCAATATCAAACTTTCCGCAAAAGCTACAAACGCATTCTTCAATATTAAAACAGTTTGGCTTCATGCATATGTAATGGTGGTACCCGTGCCAGGTTATTCGGCAGATTAGCGAGCGGTTCCTTTGCATGGCTCCTTTCCAGCTACTTGAAGAAAGGCCGGCCCATCAGTATAATTCTCAGCTACAAATTTTAAATTTCTGTTTTCTCTGTAGACTCGCTAAAAGTCTAGAATATGCGTTGTAAATGGTGTGTTACTAAGTGCTAATTCTTCAATAAGTGTTCTCTCTCCGCACATCTCTGAGGCAAGTGTTGCCGACGCGCACTTTGGAAGCCGCAAAACACACTTAACATATCTGGCCTTTAGCTTGTCTAGACTTTTTAGATGGCTGAGGGTCAGGTATGGTGCAATCGTGGAAAGGCAGTATGTTGCTACAGGGAGTACTTTGATTTTAAAGCAATTTATAGCTGTTTTTACGTCTACTCGTACATCGTGCATATTGCCTAACAAAAACATTGCAGACGTAGCTTTTGCTTGTATCTCCTCGATATGTCTGCTAAAAGAGAGCCCGGGTGTTAGTGTGACGCCTAGATACGAGAAGTGACTAACTAATTTGAGTGGTTGTCCATATACTGACAGATCATGATCCCTGGCCGCGTATGATCCTCCTCTGCTAAAGCGTAAGACCTGTGACTTTTCCGCGTTAATCTTGAGCTTGTGTTCTTCGCACCACTTCGCAGTTTCGTTGAGGGAGTTGAAAACTGTAGATGGTTACGATTTTGCTAAAATGACTAGGTCGTCAGCATAAAATGCAAAATGGGCTTTAAAACGTATTAATTAAGCAAGTGAAAAGAACGACAATATATATATATATATATATATATATATATATATATATATATATTCAGGGTGTTGCAGAAATTTTTCATAATAGAATATACAAATTGTAGAGCTCGTTAAAGCAAATATTTTTTCCAATGGAACATGGTCTCTGAGAAGTCTTGTTTCGGAGTGAGAGCGAAATTACTACAATTTGTGACACTAGTGTTTTTGCCCGACATAGGAGCATAAAATGTGCTGTTGCGAGACAACCAGTCCTCCTATACAGAAACACACTGTCGGGTTCGTGAGAAAATTCTGCTTCTTCCGAAGAATATACAAGACCGGTCAGAAGATGCGACACGGTCGTTTAGAAGAGAATTCGTCAAAAATGAAGTTTTTATTAGCTTTCACGCCAAATACTTTAGAATCATAATCCTACGACTACCCACGTGTTCAAAGCTAACATATTCAGCAAATGCGCATTTCATGACGATCATTTTGGTACCAAACTTACGGCAATGCGAGCTGTGGTTGCAGAGTAATTACGATTTTTCGGCGAACATATCGAGATTAAGTGCATGAAAATGACGCGCCGCGGCTGTCGCGCGACACGTCGGCGGTAGTGAACGTCGCCACACAGTCATTTTTCATGCACTTAATCTGGACATCCCACCAAAAAATCGTAATTACTCTGCAACCACAGCTCGCATTGCCGTAAGTTTGGTACAAGTTTGTCTCGCAACAGCACATTTTGTGCTCCTATGTCGGGCAAAAACACTAGTGTCACAAATTGTAGTAATTTCGCTCTCACTCCGAAACAAGACTTCTCAGAGACCATGTTCCAATGGAAAAAATATTTGCTTTAACGAGCTCTACAATTTGTATATTCTATTATGAAAAATTTCTGCAACACCCTGTATATATATATACAGGTAGTTCAACAAGTTCTTAAAATGAAAACCAAGAATTTTCCAAATCTTGTTTTTAATTTTTTCTTATTCGATATACTCCCCGAGAAGCTCAATACACTTTTCCCACCGATATTTCAGAGCATTTATACCTCTTGAGTAGAATTCCGCGTCGTTAGACTGAAAATAGGCATTGACAGCAGCCTTAACCTCTTCATTGCTGGAAAAACGCTTTCCACCGAGACTATTCTTTAAATGTCCGAAGAGGAAATAATCAGAGGGGGCCAGGTCTGGAGAATAGGAAGGTTGTTCAATAAGTTCGAACCTCAGTTGGGCCAGTTTTGCCGTTGCTTGCCGCGACTTGTGTGCGGGAGCATTGTCCTGGTGAAACAGGACAACCTTCTTCTGCAAAGCGGGCCGTTTCACGATGAGTTCTTGCTTCAGGCAGTCCAACAGTCTTGCATAATATTCTCCCGTGATCGTTTTACCGCTCTCAAGGTAGTCGACCAGAATTATTCCACGTTGGTCCCAAAAAACCGTAGCCATCATCTTTCCGGCCGATGCCGTTGTCCGCACCCTCTTCGGAGGTCCTTCACCAGGTGCACACCATTGACGAGATGCTTCTTGGGTCTCGGGAGTGTAGTGATGGACCCAGCTTTCATCGACGGTCACGAATCTGCGCCAAAAATCCGACGGATTTTTCGACATCTTGGCCAAATTTCGCTGTGAAGCGGAAACACGCGCGTCGTTCTGGCCTTGGTTGAGCAAATGCGGCAGCCATTTTGCTCTGAGCATTTTCATCTTCAAGTTGTCGTGCAGGATGAAATGCACTCTACCCAAACTGATCCCCAAGGCCTCCGCTATCTCCCTAATGTTCACTCGCTTATCTGCGGCAACGATTTTCCGCACTTTTTCTACGTTTTCCTCATCAGTTGCCGCTTTTGGGCGTCCTGAACGTAGTTCATCCTCGGTGCTCCTGCGACCTCTTTTTAACTCATTAATCCAGTTGGAAACAGTGGCAAAACATGGCGCAGAGTCACCGTACAGCTCGTCTAACTCAGTTTTCACTTGGGTCGCATTCCAACTTTTGAAATAAAAACGCTTGATAACCACTCGAAACTCTTTTTTCTCCATTTTTAAAAATTACGCCGATACGTTGCACGGGAAAAGCGATCAAACGAAATCGCAACGGCCAATCACCATAATATTTTGACTGCTAGCAATCGAAAAGTTGCCGTTTCCAATAGCGGTGAAAGCGCGAAAAAATTCGAATTCTGAAAAGCTCATTTTAAGAACTTGTAGAAGTACCTGTATATATATATATATATAAAATATATATATATATATATATATATATATAAAATATTGTGACAATTTATTGTTCATTTACAATACTCGGCAGTGCTCGTCTTAATAAAAATTGTGGTAAAAAGATGTCACGTGAGGTTAAGAATCAGCTGTCCGTGTCCTTGCTTGATGGTAGCCCCCGCTCTTATGGACCCGGTGCGAGCGGTATATCCACGTTAAAACGGTAAGATCCATAAGATTCCTCTTCGTGACGCCGAACAATTAGAGCGTCCTCGCAGATTCGGAGTCCCATACGCCACTCATAGAGATAGTGATGGATCCGAATCTTCCGAGGTTTTTGCGGGTCGAAGAGCGCCGCTCTTAGGAACCCGACGTCATATTTGGTGATCTTGTCCTGTCGCGCTTTTGCCAGGTCCCGGTTCGGGCCGCAAACCTCGGCATCTAAAACCCAGACCTCGGTAGGTGTTGTTATTACGAGGTCGGGCTTTAGACCCGGTGCGCCCGGTCGACGGAATACTCGCTCACGAACCACCTCATGACCCCTCTCGCGGAGAAGACGCGCTACGCGATCACAGACGTCGTCATGTCTCTTTATAGTTTGTTTGTGTGTTGTATCGCACATCTGAGCGACATGAGCCAACGTCTCAGGCGCATGACTCCCGTGCAACGTTTGTTGTAGCCCGGGCGTCTCTTGGCCAATCTGGCACGCGTTGGCAGTGCGTTGATCCTGAGCTTTAGTAGGTTTAAATACTCTTTACCAGATAGGTAGGGCATAATCTTAATCCAGTAATGTATAAAGGGCGTTTCGTGTGCTTTTTTAAAATGTGCCCCATCGAGCGTGTTGTGTAGTTGTTGAGACCAGTAATCGGTCTCTTGTGTAGCGGTCTCAATGGAGATTCCCAAGCGCTCGCAAAGAAGTCTTGTTTTCACAAGGTCTTTTTTGAAGTGCTCAGTGGTTAGCATTTATTGGACCCTAAGGTGCGTGAAGTGTTGTAGTGCTGTCAGGCGGGAGAGGCGGAGTCTGGGGATGAATGTTTGGAGGCAGGGGATGTCCAGACCGCCGTGTGGTGTGTACGTGTACAGGTAGGCGTTCGGCATCGAGTTGTATATATATATATATAATTTCACGCAGAGACCGTAATCTCCAGCACCTTAATATATATATATATATATATATATATATATATATATATATATATACATATATTAATTTATTAAGAATACAAACGGAGCGACAATTGTCCCCCGAGAACGTGTGCACTGGAAATATTATCTCATATAGGGTGGGTTGGGACCACTTCAGCAGCGTGCCGCGGACGGACGCCGCGTTCCCGCGTTGGACTTCGAGGTCGAGGCGCTGTCTCAAGAAAGCCGCAGATCTCTTGTCTCCGGTTGCGAGGTTCAGCTGCGTGCCGACTCTGTGGAGAAGTTTGCGAGTGAGGCTGCCTGGGCCGCCCAAGGTCTCGTACGCTAGCGGTTGAAACTCATGTGGGTAACCTATTGAGCCGTACTTTGCGAGCTTTCTCGTTTCGGCTAGATTACCGGCGTGGTCTGCCAAGATCGCCCCGCCACCGACCATTAAAGGTGCTAATGAGTCGGTGACAGTGGCATCCTAGACAAGCATCCTGCCCCTACTGAAGGGAGTAAGAGTCATCCCATCCGGGCGCTTGCCATCGTCGACGGAGAGGCCCTGGGGCTCTAGAATGCAAGGGAAACCACTTGACCGAAGCGCTCGGCCGAAGGTGTCGTTAATACCGGCATGCCTGGCCCGCCGTTCCACACTCATGATGCACGATAACTCGTGATGGGCTAATTCGTCTACGGGGTGGCCACATTTACACTATATATATATATATATATATATATATATATATACGAATGCTACAGTTTTATTTGCTTATATGTAAGCGGGGACGATTGTCTGCTTTATTTTTATATTGAATTTAAATTGCACGCTTCATTGGGGAGTTCTGGTTTATTGAAAAGCTCCATTTGTGCGCCAGCAATATACTTTATAGTGAGTGTACTCACAATTTTTTTATAAAGCAGAGTACCATTTGCGTCTCAGCAAACATCCGGAATTGCTTATACAACTGTGAATAAAAAAAATAATGGAGGTCAAAAATAACAAAACAGACTAAATCGATGGGGAACTAGCAATTTTAACTGTTTGCGGTCATAATTGACATACAGCATAAGCACGGTACACGAGTACCTGTGCCATATATGTATGTATGTATGTATATATATATATATATATATATCGTAAATAAACTAATAATTTACAGCCTATGTAGTTCACATTCACGCCTTTGAGTTCAGTATTCAGCGCGCGTGATCAAATGCAGTGCGATTTTCGTAGGTTGTACTCCACTTTCAAGTCATGCTAGGGTTTATTTTTATAGATGTTGCCTTTTGGTTACTTCATTAATTTTTATTATGTTGTTGCGGTTACGCATTTCTGTTTTTTCAAAGTCTGCATATCTGCCAATTACTCACTGTTCATTGTTAAAAGATTGAAAACGTGCTATTTGTGTGCGCGTTCATGTAACGCGAGACTGAGCCCTTCTTTTGTATTACTGCTTATAAATAGTTCTTACTTATTGAGCTATATAGCCCTATTAGTTAATTTAATTTTGAAACGACAATAATTATAACGGAGCGTACCAGTTGACATTTACAATACACAATTGGTTTATTTATCTCATTGTAATGACATAATAATGCCAACAATCGGTGGTACAAAATGTAGCTATATATATATATATATATATATATAGCTACATTTGTACTATATATATATATATATATATATATATATATATATTATATATATATATATATATATATATATATATATATATATATATATATATATATATATATATATATATATATATATATATATATATATATATATATATATATGAGTGCAGATAAAAAAAGTGTATATAAGATATACACTGACAGATAATAAATAAAAAATGTAGTGCTTTGAACTTAGCTATCGAATCAAAACCATGAATGATTTCCGGTTTGTTCTGTCAAGAAGTAATATTCATCAGGTATTCTCATCTCTCTAAAAAAATATTCGTGTGTAGCGTGTGGTCCCAAACAAAGGCCTATTTTAAGTACAGTGTAAGCAAACACCGCCCATAACCGAGTAATTGCGTCTAATGGGCTTTAGCAAATATTATATATTGTTCTAGCTCTTGTCGGCCCCTGGTGTAATAACCTTCATGAGATTGATTGCATTCCGTTAAAAAGGCCGTTTACAAGATTGTGGCTAAGCACGGCACTTTGCTTTATTAAAAAAACGCCAACCAGTAACGCAACAAGTGTATTCGCTCTGAAAGCTGTAGTGGAAATGTGGATAAATATGTGTAATGGTTTGCGATATGTGTTTTACGCGCACCGCTCATACCAGCCGTTTAGTGCATCTTTTGGGAGAAAGGGCAGCCCGTGGACGTTAAATCTTGCCTGAGGGTCAGCCGGAAATATTTTTTTAAGTTCTGTGTTACAATACAAATATTCTAGAAAGAAAGACATGTCACGAACTGCTTATAGTGATCAAGCTGTCTTCTAAAATACTGCGTGTATATGTGGTATTGTCTATTTCCCAATGGATGTAAAGAGATCAAAGATGACGCCCGCCCATTTAAAAGGGCCTTTCACGCCAATGACAGAACAAAACGTTTAAAAAAGCTCGTAATATCTTTCTCAACAATCACCGAATGATTACCAGAGTATCAGGAGCAGATTCCTGCAGACTTAAAGGTATTCTATGGCTGTGAGCTGTAACAGTCTTAACCGGCGGCTATAGACTGGCGGTGAAGTTCGTTCCAAAAATGTTGAACTCCTAACAAATAAACGCCCGTCGGGAAATGTCTAAATTGCTCTTTCAGGTGGTAGCAGGAAACTCTAGATGGTTCGATTTATATATATTTGCAAAGTCCCCGTTCGCCATGCCTGGCTTCGCATGACTTTGCCTGTTCCCATGTACAAAAAAAATAAAGGGACAACGCCTCGAAACTGTAGAGGAGATACAGAGAAATCACAAAAGCTACTTGGCGTGATTTTTTCCAAATAGTGGGAAAGAATGCGGCAGAAATGCATTACAGCGGGCGGCTTAACTGCAAATGTGCAATGCCACTCTAACCGATATAAGAGCTGTTACCCGCGCCCTGAGCAGCTGAGACTGCATATGCATCCTCAATATAAAGGAAATAATCATAATTGTAAATGTATAAATTATTCTGAAATCCGCATACGTTGAGCCACTGAGCCGATCTTCATGCCGAAGAATCAGAGGGTCATCTTAAAGGGATATAAATTGTAGTTTTCAGCAGCTAACGTTTCTATGAGGGCATGAAAATAAGAAATAAGAGAAACCATACGTCGGCGTGTCTGTGAAAAATAGTATGTGCGCTACTGTATTTTGAGCCGGGATGGAAACAATAAGTTGTGCGATAAAACAAAAAGTTTTTGTACTTTGCCTCTTATTGCAGCAAGCTTATGGTTAGAGCCAACGCTGGGAGCCTAAGCATTGCGTGATTTCTCTAAAATTTCATCTAAACCAGTTGAGCTTGTCTGCTATGTGTTAGACAATCACCAATTCATAGTGACGATGCGGTTCCAATTTGGCTCTTGATGTTTGCTAAGCGTTAGTTCCGGTTTTACGCATCCATATTGGCACACTTAGAGCCTAGATAGAATAGGGTATAGTTTTAAAGTATACGTGTAGTCTGTTGTAATTATGTGGGAGGTCGGATATCACTTCACAAGAGGCACCACGGCGAGTGAGCGAGCCGCTTTGCGGTGATAAAGACAACAGTTTCCATACAGTAAGTATGGTATAATCCCTTTTCTAAATTCCACAGTTTACAGGGATATCTTTAGTACAAATCGATGGTAGTTTGATTCCGGATATGATTACCATAAGCTGTTTTTCCTGGTTGACCGCTTTTAATCTTAGACCAATATTTGTTCCCTAGGGTTTAGATTCGCCGTGAGGCATATACTCTGTACACTGAGAGCCAAACATGCTAAAATATAATTCGTCTTTGTCTGGCAGTCGAACTGTGCGGACGTATCTGGCCGAGCTCCGTGGTACATACCGGAGAAACTTGCGTTACTCCGGGGTGCCCGGTTTCGGACCTGTAGCGTTGGTGGGTAAAGGCTTGCGACAGAGACTTATTGTGTTTTGGTGTTCTTCGAGCTTTATTGCTCACTTTTCGGGGATTTTTGGTTCACACTCAGTATCGGCGGTGTGAACGACGAAGGGAGAACCACTTGATCGGCGAAACGGTACACTCTCGCTTACAAAGGTATTGTACTTAGTAGCCCTCTCTTCCAAATACTAGTTGCGGACAGACGGACCAAGTTGAATTTTTTTTATTTACCGATCACTAGGCTGATGCACGTGGGGCCGCTATTTTTGGTTCCAGCCAGTGGGGCCCGCCATATTGGTTTCTCGGCCATCTCGGCAACGACTAGTATTAGTCGGTGAGAGTTGGTCGGTAAGGAGTGGAAAAGGAAGGCAGGAACCGGCGTAGGGGAAGAGGACTGGTCTAAGAGGCGTCACGGGGGAGGAGGTGATCATTTGATGCTCAACGACGGGTGAAGCTCACTAGCCAGAAAACAGCTATGACGGTGCTAGCCCGAGAGATATGTTAATATATATTAATTTTATATTGTATAATATGTTATGATATAGTATATAGTGAGCATGTTATATATATGGTATAATATATTGAAATATATTCATTATTTATATTAAACATTAAGGGGATGGACAGGGAGGTCAGAACGGAGACACGGGGCGTCGACGGGAATAGGAAGAGGGTGGCTATTGAATCTCCGGGAAAGAGAGAAGCCGCTAAGTGTGCCAGGAACGGGGAGGCTATGAGAAAAAGGTAGCTCTAAGAGGTCCTTCAAGTGATGTGGCAACACATTGGGCAAACGCTTAATCTGTGTAAGGCCAATAACACGAAGATCGAGCTCAAGAAGCTATCTCAACAGCTCTCCAGGATCCTGGAACGTCTCGAGAAGGTCCTGGAAGATAGAGGTAAGGCCTACCGAGAAGTTAGGTCAGCTGATGAGGCAGAGATAGGGCAGCTTAGAGAGAAAGTCAAAACTTTACGAACAAACGAGTGCAGACTGAGGGAGGAGCTCGAGGGGCTAAGGGAGGACGAGGTACGGGTAAATAGGAAAGACCTCCAACGAGGCGAGATAAGCGAGCGGGTAAAAGGACAAGATCTTCTGTGCGCACACTGTCACGGCGAGCTAGAAAAGGAGAGGGCCAAGAAGCGGGAACTGGAAACAGAAGCCACGGAGATTGAAAATAGTATAGAAAGGGCAAGCAATCCGAAAGAGCTGGTAAGAGCCGTTAAGGGACACTGGCCTGCGAGGGTGATTAAACACTTAAAGGTCACCACGGACGCCCTCACCACTCAGAGGGAGGTTAGTGTAACGGTTATCACTAAGGGGTCAGATTCGGATAGGGGTTTAATAGAGTGGCTGGCAGCACAGTTTTCCACGCTTGCAGCGGTGGCTGACACGAGCGCGGGGCAGCCGCTGTTTCTAAAAATAGCGGCGCTGTCGAATTCTTAGAGGATTCAGGAAACCAAGCGGCCTCTCAACGGTACTTGGTAGTCGAAGTGTTAAACCCGGAAGAAGAACTGGGGACCACGATCCTGGGAGTTCTCCAAACTGTCGTGGGAAAAACGCTGGGGCTGTCTGGCGGGGAGAAACCCCCGCTGGGTTTACAAGCTCTGGAAATCTGCTGCCATAAGGCCAGTGACGGCAGTGGCCTTCCA
>QVRM01006030.1:0-2500 GCA_003439945.1 Dermanyssus gallinae
CGTTGCTCTGGCTCAATTTCAGTTTGCAGCCTTGCTCTTCCGAAACAAAAAAGATACGTCAAAGGAGCGAAGTATTCGCGGTTCCTATAGTATAGCCGCTGGTGGGGTATCTTCAAAGCTGTTGTTTCAATTGAGTCGGAAGTACGTGTTTGCCAGAATATCTAGTATAATCTAGGCGGTATCAAGGCACGTTGTTAGACAACGTAGACCGTGCTGGCCACATTTTGAGCTGGATATGCCTTATAAAGGCGCCTTTTAAACGCTTTAAAGCAGAACCCGCCATAAATTTTGTCTATCCAACAAAGTCGGGTTATCTGTTGCTCAATCTGTCACCTCAGTTAGAGAACTAAAACTATTCACAATTTAACCTTAATGGAGGTTTCTTTTAGCGTCTTTTCTTTTAGTATCTGACGCGACAATAGCAGTCTATACTCACCTTTTCATATGTTTATTTTTCGTATATTACAATATGCATGTCGGGCACATATTACGGAAGAATAGCTATAGGGTCATGGGCCTTATACAGCCTTACAGCCTTCTATACTTACAGCCTTACAGCAGTTTATACTTGCCACGGTGTATACGATCAACAACTGTCCAGTAATATGCGAATATGCAATTATTAGAAGCATTATTATCACCTATGCCATGGTAATGACAACATTTCTAGACATTAATTTTAAGTCAACGTCAAAAGGAGCGCAGAAAGGCCTAGCAGCAAGTTTCTCGTCGAATGACGAAGTACGATAACACACGCGTGTCTGTTCGTGAAAGTCGCACAGTCACCACACGCCGAGTCGAATTTCCGCTCTGCATTTCTTTAAGCATTCAAATTACTGTCGCTATGCCGATGTGGCAGCGCTTCAGATAGATAGAACGAGAGCAGGCGTTGCATCTTCCAACAGCGTTGTTTTAATCGCATCCCATCAGCGCCAGCGTTGGCGCCCATGCCGGGCTGCACCGCTGCTCCGCAGAGGCAGGCAGTTGGTTGTTTGGCTTTGCAAGAAAATTGGCGGACGCCCGCGAACCGCGAAGCGTAGTGTAGCGGGCCCCGCCGGACGGACTTCGGCCAAATATATACGGTCGGGTCACAGTCTATGTATGAGGCTGAGAGAGGCTGCAGAAAGAGAAACACGTCGAGGCAGAGTAGTTAGTGTCCATGGCTTACCACAATCAGTACCAGCGGACTGCCTATTATAAACAATAGAAGGAGGCGCAGTTGTTCTCCTCACGTCATCGTCAACAAAAGAGTCATCCAGACTGCTACGCTGCGACCAGATTCTTCCCTCCCTCGCCCCCCCCGCCCTCTTCGCCATAATTGCGGCTAATTAGCGCCAGCATTGTCGTCGTGGTCGTAATTATTCAATTCATTCATAGTACCGTCACTATCATTACTGCTACTCATATCGACATCATCATCATCAGCATTCCCATAATATTTGGCATCATTATTACTATCACTGGGTTGCTTTTTCGTCTGCTGGTGCAATCTCTCCAGCTAGTGACGCAATACGAATTGTTTTGTTTTTTTATGATAGACTCTGTATTTTATTTATATAACTTTGTTATGCTAATACCTTGGAGTGAGCAATTGTCTCGCGTGAACGTGTGGTGACGGGTTCTCTAACTCGGGATTAGCCCAGTTTAACAAGTGCCCCAAACAGATGCAGTGTTTTCGTTCAATGTCGAGGGACAGCCTCTGACGCAAAAATTCCGATGCTCTCGAGTCTCCCGTCGAAAGGCTAAGTCGTCTGCTCACGCTTGTAAGAAGTCCTGGTCTTCCCATTGTCTCGAATGCCAATGGAAAAATTGGTGCAGATAGCCAACGCCAGAGTATTTTCTGCATCTGTTAGTCTCTGCTGACTTAGAAGCATGATCTGCTTGATCCGCACCTGTACCGACTACCGAAGGGGCTAATGAGTCGGTTACAGTTGCGGCCAACGCTCAAAGGAGGTCAGAGTGAGATCGTCAGGTCTTTTTCCATCGACCCTAGATAGACCCGAAGATTCCAGTACATACGGAAGCCCGCCGATGTTAGTAGTCGACTAAAAGTGTCATTCAAAGCCGAGTGGCGTGCTCTTCGCCCTGCATTTACGGCACATGACAAGCCATGATGGGCCAACGCGTCCACAAGGTAACCAGAACGACATCAGTGGGGAACGACCAGGTTAACACGAAGCCGCAGTTCTGTACAAATGCGCGTTGTCTCGTCATCCAAAAGAGTCCCTATTCGTGGACAGGGTAGGGCATGTAACCAAGCTCCAGCTTCTTGACTGCTAACGGCTCTGGTCTTATCAGCCACGGTAAAGGCTCTATCAATTAAGTTTGCTAATCGCTTTTTTTGCAAAGAGGCTGTCTAACTGTTCTGTTTAGTCCTATCATCGGGAGGGGAGTCGAATACAAAGACGACAATCTGTCGGTCAGCCTATGCAGCTCTATGTTATAAGCTTTTCACCCATCTTTATCCAATAATGCCCTAACCCTATCCGCAGCCTGATCC
>QVRM01006030.1:7500-29893 GCA_003439945.1 Dermanyssus gallinae
AGAGGCCATTCCACGTGTAGAGCCCAACAGCGCCGTTGATCTTTTCGACGGGGGTCATTACGGAGTTGACCACTGACAGCACCGACGCCACGATGGTGAAGAATAGCGCTAACGCGATTCCGGCCACGGTCGAGACGTACAGCGGATAATCGACGAGATCAGGGTCCGCTCGCAACAGCTCTTTCACTGTGGAGGACAGCAGAGAACAGAAGACGAATCCAAACGACAGAGTAGCACGTTAGAATAGCGGTACCAAGAAGAAGAAGAAGCAACAGTCTGGCCCGGTGGCGTGGTGGGTGCATTCCGCCTGCGCCTCGCGACCGGAGAAGACATAGATTTGCGCGGGTTTGAACCCCACCGTTGCAGATTTGTGTTTATAGAGGTCCGTTTATCAAGCATTGTGAAAAACCATCCCGCGAACGTTAAATCTTGGCCGAGGTTTAGCCCAAAAAGTATTATAAGAGGAAGCAACTGCAAGAAAATCGAAGATGAAGATGAAATTACACAAACTCCCTAGGTATAACATCGATAGCGCATACCATCGCAACATCTCCCAGTCACACCCAAGGATAGCCCAACACAACCAATGGAAAAGACGGAAATGTAATGGTAACGCCATACGTGTAGGCTGTATGGCCGTTGCCCCATACCAACCGCGCACATATATATCTACATAGACGTGTATAAAGCCTATACTGGTAAAAATTGCGTATAGTAGAAGATAGGGCCTCAACCGCATATGTCTGTGAAACATGATGGTGTCACGCCGCGGGTGTAGCTTAATCCTCTATGGACAGTGAATGTGTGGTTCAATCAGCCTATATCCATAAACACGCAGTGCGTGCAAAGTATGCTTGTGTGTACTCGTTTATATATATATATATATATATATATATATATGCGTACATACATGTATGTGCGGACAAGTATGAATATACGTGTTGACTTTTTGAAGCAGAGGCTTGCTTATATGCGGTATGTTTGCGCAGATATGTAAACATGCTATACGTATATAAGAAAAGAGTATTTTGTTGCAGCGGGCCTTCTTTCCCTAGAGTCGAAGGCTTTATGTTGATACGTTCATCTGGCAACGGAGGATATCTCATAAAAAGCAAACAAACAAGCAAACACCTAATACATAGCACATTTTCCGCTTTTTGACGCAATCTGGCCTTAAATCTGGTACTAGAGGAATACAATAGGAGGCTTAACCTGTACCCCGTTAGCTCGGGAAGATAAGTGGGACTGAACAACGTTTGGTGGGCTGCGTACGTGGGTGGCTCCACTCTGCCGCTAAAGCTGCCGGCCGGAGTATTGCGCAGATAGACAGACAGGTGAGCCCGATTACGGGCCGATATATGTGCGTGCGCGTTGAATATAAGCTCATCAATTTCTTCATGTGTAGCCATAAGACTAATGCTGGGTTATGAATCACGTCTGACACAACGATTGCATACCGATGAGGGGTTTGATATTGGCAATAAATGCAGCCTACGCTAGCACTCACTGCTCTACTTGAAACAGCAAATCGAAGACGGCCAATCCCAACCATAAAAGTGGCTATTGCTTTTGTATCTAAATCCTACGAAGCGCAAGTCCAAACGCCCAACCAAATTGCGGGGTTTCCTGATTTCTCGGCTCAGTGCACATGAAATACTGGTATGATATGATATGTGCTACTGTTTCTATAATACTTGACGTCCGTGTCTGGCGGAGGAGAGCGAAGCATCTCAAGGAGATGAGATTATGAGACACAAATAGGTATATTATTATTATTCAGCCAAACAGATGGCGAACCTTTAAGCTGGCGACACAGTGCGCAGCCTAAACGCCTGAAACACATTAAAATAGGCAGCCATTTTGCTATATATATATATATATATATATATATATAGCGCGACAGTTTGCCGTAGTTAAAACTAGATTGTCCTAAGTACAATGGAGGCGCATAATCACTTCATGTCCAGAGGCGGCGTTGTTAGCCAACATGTGACTAAATGATGCAGCTGACCAGCTGTACATGTACATACATTAAGAACATACTTGTGGCGGTTAGGAAACTGACTAAGGAACTCGCGGCAGCCACTAGGGAGGTCAAGAAGAGCACCTAAAGAATTGTTTTTTTTTCAGGAAAGTACGTCAACGTTAAAACCCAAACAAATGCAATTTTAATGGACTTTGGCGTGATGAACACCCACGGTTCGCGGGTAAGGACCAGAGATTACGGTGGCAAGTTTGCGCAGAGAGTAGTTTATTATTGTATAATATAATACATATTATTATTAATAATGTTAATAAATTAATAATAATATTAATAAAATACATTTTATTATTGTATAATAAAATAAACAAGGCTTAGGAGCCCCACATATATAAATATATATATAAATAATCGTATTCTTCCGCAAGTTTGTCAGCGGTTAAATGCGCACAGACGGGTAAAAAGAGCTCAAATTGTATAGGCCTATCGTTACGTCGAGTAATCAATTCGTTAACTAAACAAGCAATCAACCAACTAAACTATCAATCAACAAGAATGTTTGAGTGACGCCATTCGCCACGCGACGAAGAGGGGTAAGTTGTGTCTCTCTGACTCAGGCTGCTCGAAACTGCGAAAAAGAGAAAGGCTCGAGCCACCGACGGGCTGAAACGCTGTTGGCCATCCAATTACGTTCGACGTACGTAAGTGGACCTTTGCTCGATATAAGCTCAAGCTTTGCCAAGGGATCAGCCTAGGCGAGACAGCCTTACAGCTACGATGACATTCGGCTGCAAAGCTCTTCTTCGATTTGCCAATCGAATACATCACCTTGAAGGTCTCCGCCGCCGCAGCCGCCCATATTCAAGCGGAACACGCTAGACATCGTGGCTGTCACCTTCATCATCATTATCATCATCTCCATGATACCCACCCATGATACTCTAACCCCTACCTTGATCACTCTCACCTTCATCGCCCCCCACCCACGTCAGCAGTTCCACCATCACCGACAGCATCATCATCATCATCATCTTGATCACGTACATTATCAATGCCATAAGCATCATCATCTATCGACTGTCGGGCTTAATCTTTGCAACCTGCCCTTATCGTTATATTATCCGGCTCATCCTACTTCTTCTCCTCCTCTTCCTCCTCGTTTTTTCCTTCTCTCATCATCTGCGCCTATTGCAATCCTTCGTTTTTCTCCTTCTTTTTCAGTGATTTTCTCTTTGTTGCTGTTACTGCTGCTTCCTTCGTCGCCATCGTGTTCACCGGCATGAGCGACATCATCAGCGTCTTTGATGTCGTTATCCTAGCCCGCAGGCGCTATGCTTAGCTTGTTGGTTGACTAAAGTTAGGTGCATCCACTCCCAATGAAGGAGTGCCCAACGGCCTTTAAAACGTTCGTAGGCTCACTTCAAAGAGAGGAATGGTTCCCAGAAGATTGGAGGAATGCGTTTAGCAACGCGAACTGGGGAAGTGGGGGAGGTGATCTTGAATGCGGTGAAGAAAGACGGAGTAGCAGCGTACCTCCAGCGCCTGAAAGCCTCGTATTTGGGTAAGCGAAGTATAAGTTACGACGGCAAGGAGTACGCGCTTGCTGCAAGTATACCACAAGGTTTCGTGCTAGGGCCTAAACTGTGGAACCTGTTTTTAGTGAGAGGTTTTGGCAATGCGAAATGCTCATGCGTTGCTGGCAGTTGTCAGCGCCTAGTGTGGAACTTACAAACCTACTTAATCCGTATTCCTCTCCAACCCCTCGCCCCGGCTCGGAATTGCGTGACATTTCTTGAAAAAACATTCTTCGATGCTGTGGAACCTAGCGTGCGATAACGTACATAAACAGTCCTCGCCAATGCCAACAATCTGCAATCTTAGTCATCGCAACAGACGCGAAGCTATTTGAGGATCAAGCAAAGGACGCTTTGGAGGGATCAATCGGACAAAGTCCCACCACGTAATGTTAGCGCCGGAAAAAAGCGAGGCGCTCTTGTGTATTGGAAGAAAACACTGTCTGGAACTGCATATCCGTGTGGACGGACACGTTAATTACATAACGGCCGAAACGCATTAGGTGGCAAACGAACTGCCCAGGCTAATGCCAAAAACAAAAGGGCCCTCAGAGAACGACGCCGTCTTCTGGCATTTGTCGCTTGAGTCAGTTCTGCTCTACGGGCCATCGGTGTGGGTACCAGCTGCATTGAACACTAAAAAGCTAAGCAAGCACAGAGAATGCTGGTCATAAGGATAACCAGATCGTACACAACAGTGTCTACGGACGCAGCAATGATAATGGCTCTCATAATACCCTAACCAAAGCGGATACAGTAAAACATCGTTTCATCCTGGGATCAGGCACTTAGAAAAGACGATGCAAGGTAGAGAACTCTGGAGAGATGGGAAACTAAGTGGAGTAGAGCGGAACGAGAGGCCGGAGGTCGTGGACAAGGACAAAATCCCAGATCTCACGAAATGGCACTGATGCAGGTACGCGGAAACACGCACTAGTTAACGCGACTTCTCACCGGTCACAATAGCAAGAAGATATATATATATATATATATATATGTGTGGTGAATATGTGGAGAAAGTGTCTTGCGCCGGCGATGACGTGAATTACGTGTGTTTTGCATGCAGGGCTCTCGATGCCACGAGGCAGGCGGCCTGATCGCGACCAGGCTATTTAAACATGCAGCGCAGTACGATGAGAATTTATTGCCGATGAAATCTACTCTCAGGGATGTTCAGCTTGAATAAAGCTACTCTCAGGGATGTTCAGCTTAAAAGGACGCTAATTCTGTGGAGGTCCTCATGACAACAGAGACAAAGGAGACGGACGAGGGTCGGCAACGAATGGAGCGTCGCCAGCACACTGAAGATTGAATGATGATATGGTGTGAGCCCACTCCATGCTGACGGCTGGCTAACAAACAAGACGTAGTAGAAAGGTAGGCATTACGCTGGTGGTGGTGGTGGCGCCACCGCCGCTATTGCCACAGACGCTGGCTGGCTAGTCCTGCATACAACGTGGAAGAAGACGAACTCGGTCGAACTGCCGCGGGCTACGGACCCCCCTCCCCGCTATCTTCCTCGGTGGGCGCCTTCAATGTATCGCTACTTTTGCTAGGCCCAGCAGAAAAAGCAAGCGGATGCCCAGCAGCAGGAGGAAGCGGAGGTCCGGCAGGCATAGAGCGTGGGGGCCCACCACGATCCGGAGCATGATGCCAGGTGTATGGAGGTGAACACAACCGTATACGTACACACACCCACAAGAGCAATATGTGAACTATCTAGAGGGAAAAGATGCCATGGCAAGTCAATGAGAAAGGGAGAGAAAGATATAATAATAATAATAATAATAATAATAATAATAATAATAATAATAATAATAATAATAATAATAGCAAAGCAGCACTCTACCGCAGAAGCACGAAATATGTCCCGCTCCGCCACAAGCATCTTATATTGTCGATGGCATTATAAAAATTTGGAAGCTCGTCAAAGGTCTACTATCTTCATGGCTGAAAGAAAACCCTCTCATTGCAAAGGTGCTAGAGTTCCTCGAATCAAAGGGAGGAAAAGTTTTCTTGATCTCTGTTTTTGAAGGAAGTAACAAGGGAGACACATCGATCTTGACCGGCTTGTATAAAGATAATTCAGAAGCGACCGCAGCCAAGTAATGAGTACTCAACCACCCCCCGCAAGTCCCGATCACCCGCCAATGCTTTCTCAACAATTATTTATTTGCGACATTTGTAGAAAAGCAGTGAAATCTCTCCGCGGCCTACGCATGCATAAGACCCGTGTACATAGGGCCCATACTCCACCCAGCAGACTTGCTTTTGACAGTGCAAGGAGCACAGAACCCCAAGATCACGCCGACCCGATTTCAACAATACCAAATCACGACCCAAAGATTCTCATCCGAATTCTGTCCAATGCTCGCAAAACCATCAGGCTAGTGAGGATAATCCCTAGAGGAGTCAGGGAAATTTGTTCCGCGGCGTATGCAGAGGCCCTCGCTAATTTTAACTTAAGGCAGGATTACCCCTCTTGGCACAGTCTAATCACCCTGCCATTACTCATGCTGAAAGTTCCCGAGCGAAAAGGCAAAGACATTACACTATGCCAAATTATTAGGAAAAACCTTGCCGAGTCTCAGTGGAGGGTGCTAGATAATGTTGTCGAAGAGCATCACAGCGACAACATACGGAATTCCAAAAAGCATCACCTTGATCGTCACAGAGCCACGATGGCAGAACGCAAGTTGGCAGAGGGAGATATCCGTTCGGCGGCTCACACGCTCCTGTTCGTTGACACCTTTGCACCACCAGATGACCATACCTATCAGGAGCTCATAAACATGTGTTGCGCAGGAGAAACTAATAGCCGACGCTGTACGATCTTTTGCGCTGGCATCCGGCCCTGGACTTGACGGACTCCGGCCTCGTCACCTACGCGATATGCTGGATTGTATGGTGCCCTCTTCCGAGAGATTATTGACGGAATTGTGTTCCCTGGTTAATTTGGCTTTGAACGGTAAACTACCATCTTTTTGCCTTCCGATTTTTTACGGAGCCGAACTGACAGCACTAAAAAAGAAAGACGGCACCATTAGGCCCATAGCATGCGGCCTCACCTTGCGGAGACTGGCTGCAAAAGTTGCAATCGTGGTAAATCGAAGAGCAATTAGTAGTGCCGTTACGCCAAAGCAAGTTGGTGTTTCAGTAAAAGGTGGGGCCGAGGCTGCAGCACACGCGGTTCGAGGATTCATAGAGGCGGACGGTCCCCCACGTGTGGTGGTAAAGCTCGATTTTCGAAATGCCTTTAACACCATCCGACGCGACGTAATTCTCAATGAAGTGAAATCGAAAGTGCCCCAGCTTTTCCCATTTACATTGCAGAGCTACAGCAAGCCATCGCTACTATCTTGGGCCGATAAGGAACCTCTCCTTTCATCTAACGGTGTTCAACAGGGCGATCCGCTCGGCCCCGCTCTGTTCAGTATTGGAATCTCTGAGATAGTGGCCCGTATGGAAAGTCCATTAAACGTTTGGTATCTGGACGACGCCACCTTGGGAGGCCCAGTAAACTCAGTTGTCGGTGACATTCTCAAGGTGTTAAGGTCCGCAGACGAAGGAGGACTGGAACTAAATCCTTCTAAATGCGAAATCATCGCCGTAGGCGGAGATTCCCACGAGCAGGGCGAAATGTTCAGAACCATCGAAAACATCTTGCCCGGATCGAAGAGAGTTGATCAGGCGGACCTGGAAATTCTAGGTGCCCCGATTGGAGCTCGAAGAATTCTTGAGACGATTACAGTTAAGCGCAACGCGCTTTTGCGGATTAAACCCCGCCTCATCGCAATGCACCCGCAGGCAGCTCTTTGCCTCTGGAGATATAGCTTAGGCTCACCAAGGTTGAATTACATCCTGCGGACCTCTCCTGCGAGCAACGAGCTGGCCGGCCTGCAGGACATTGACGACACCGCAAGGGAAATTCTAGGTGAAGTTCTTAACGTTACTCTGACTGACCATACCTGGCAAAGGGCAACTCTTCCCCTTAGGGAAGGGGGGCTTGGCATCAGGTCCGTGACGGAGCTTGCGCCCGTATGTTATGCGGCTTCGCTACTAGAATTTGCACAACTCGCTGGGACCCTCGTGGAGCCTAATATTCGTCATGTAATACAAGTGACGAAAGACAAGGCCGAGCTAGCTGCAAGAAACGTCATAGGCCCTGGTCCCTGGGAGGAGCGCCCTACACAGCATACGCTTGACGGTTATAGGTGCAACATTGTGGGTCAAAATCTTCTCGATAGCATGCAATCCCCCACGGAGAGAGCGGTTTTTATAGCCGCCCGAGACACCTTTAGTAGCGGATACCTAAGGGCTCTACCCTCGCCGCAGCTGGGCACCATGCTGGACAATACCTCCTTCCGCATGGTGACAGCGCTCCGAATTGGAGCTCCCATATGCGAGCCATACACCTGCTCAGCCTGTGGGACGCCTGTAGAGAGTAACGGCCTTCACCCCCTGAGCTGCATCAAAAGCCAAGGAAGAGCCGCTAGGCACGCGGAACTTAACTCGATCATAAGGAGAGCCCTGCGTCGTGCAGGCATACCAAGTACGCTGGAGCCCAGACTCGATACAAGCAGTGACAGGAGGCCCGACGGAGTCACTATTCCATTGTGGTCTTGCGGTAAGTGTCTGGCATGGGATACAACAGTATCCTGCACTGTTGCCCCGTCCTACCTGCGACACAGTGCCCTTGAGGCCGGCTGGGTCGCCGAACATGCAGATAGAGAAAAAAGACGAAAGTACAGGGACTTAGAGCCCAGATACCACGTCGTGCCTATCGCTATGGAAACACTAGGTCCCGCTAGTAAAGGCACAAGGAGATTCATTAAAGAGCTTGGCGAGCGGATACAGGAGAACACAGGCGACCGACGAGAGAGCGAGTTCCTGCGGCAGTTGCTCTCGCTGGCGGTATGCAGAGGTAACGCTGCCTGTATAACCGGGTCAATGTTTTGAGAGGAAGAGACTGCTACTGAGATATTTAATTATATATTAATACACGTTCAGACCTCACAATTGTATGATCAGCAATAAACAATAATAAAATAATAATAATAATAATAATAATAATAATAATAATAATAATAATAATAATAATAATAATAATAATAATAATAATAATAATAATAATAATAATAATAATTATAATAATAATAATAATAAGTCTGCTACATGCCGACGGAGCTAGACGCACGCGTCAAGAGCTTCGTTAAATTGTGACCCTTTGTTTTAAAAATAAACATATAATGAGTTCGATCTCAGTGTGGTAATCTCGTAATGTCTTCCTCGACCAGAACTTGTTGCAGTGCGCCGAACGATTCTATTCGACCTATTGTGGTCGACCTGAGGAAACATTCCAACGATGACCAAATGTTTCATTTTAAAAGGGTCAGGGAGCCATTAGCTTACCCAGTGAATGAGGCGGAAAGATATCTAGTGTCAACTGACGCGCGGAAATCGCCATCTCAAGGATCTTGTTATCTAAGCAGCTTACGCTCGTCAACACACCCACACACACAGGTGTGGAAGAACGCAGTCGCACGCTTAAGTGTCACACACCTACAAGAAGATCAACAAAGACCTTTTTGAAGGCATCAGAAGAAAGTAGCCAGAAAAGCGACAACAGGAGCTCCTGTTAGTACAAATAGTAGTATTCGCCTGACTGTCGGCGATAAGAGCAATAAAGGACGATTGGAAATCACTTTCGGGAGCCCAAATGATCTTGAAGGTCTAAAAAGCTGAGTTTACTGATGAATTGTACCGCAGCGAGAGGATGATACGGCAGCTAGGACACTTAAAAGCGTATGCGGAGCAACAGTAGTTCCGTTTACCAATACGAGTGCATTCTGAGAAAACACACATTTTTAAGAAGGTTATCTACTAGAATGCCTGAAAGAGCAAAGTGCGGGTGAGGTAAAACGAGAACGCCAGCGACACAAATAATCTTGTTAAAATATGGACGAACTCAGGCAGGGTCTGACTTGGATTTAAAAGAGCTCCATTGTCGGAGGTGGGTATAGCAGGTGAACGCTTTCAAGTAACGCTTTGTGCAGAAGCCTGTTCAACGTTTTGTACCTAGACGACGGGACACTTCACATTTAAGCACCGTGCTGGACCCAACCACTTTCCGCATGGCTGCCGCTATCAGGATAAGAGCTGCAATATGCAAACCCTTTCCTTGCGTAGCATCCGGAAATTAGGTCGAATCTTACGGCCGACACCCATTAAGCTGTCCAAGTAGCTATGGAAACATTAGGAGCCATCAGCAGTGGGACAGCAGAAATCATATTTAACGTAACTAGTATAAAATAAAAGTAATATAATAAGGTAACTACTATTACGTACTGTCTGTAGGGGCAACTCTGTTTTGCTTTCATTGGCGCTACAAGTTAATAAAACTACTGGGAGCACTTAATTGAACACATACACAATTAACCTCATAATTGTAAATAACAGCAACAATTCAACTTTCTGAACATATTGAATAACGTGTCTAGTATGTGAAGGTGTGCGTGTACCGTAGGCTGTTCGAACAGTAACGCCCAAACTAACTGCACACACACATTAAATATATACGTTGTTTCAATAAGTTCCACACTTTAATGAAAAACGTCGTGACCAAGAATGTATTAAGCAGCAACGGTACGCGGGGTGCATATTTAGGTGCAAGTAGGCCCACTTCAATAACGAATATAGTATAGTTTGCCTTGATTGTATATTGAATAGGCTGGACATGAGCTTACAATTCAAATAAAGATCCGCCTGAACAGTGGGAAAAACACATTAGCCAAGCAAGATCGTAATCTAAACATGTTCACTACTAAGATTACTATTTTTTAACGACCATTTTGCCAGCATAAGGCATGTGAGAATTGGGCAAGACGTATTAATTCATCAATAGAGCCCTCTTTAACACCCCCTTTATCACTAGTTAGCGTTTTTATTTTTGTGTTTCGTCGTGGAAAATCCTTGAGCAATGAAAAAGAGAATATATTCAGGAGGCAAAGGGCGCAAGAAATCTGTGTACAACTCGTCCTTGTTGATCGGGAACTGCGTGCGCCCAAATACCCGAATATGCGTCTAGAGGGACATATCCTCGCATTGCTCATATGGCAGCAGTCGCAGAGTATGTATATCATAATAATTAGTGTAAGTCAGGATTATGCACTTTGGCGCACGGCACTATGCATTACACAGACAAGCATACATAGGAACGTTGTGACTTCGACTAGTGCGTAATAGAGCCGCCTTCAGTTGTTAGAAAAATTACCTATTGCTTTACTTCCATATCTCGATAAAATTACAAAAGGCAAAGAAAAACTGTTAGTGGCTGGCTCGTGTCCTATCTCTAGCAACGAAACAAAGAGCGACAAAAAGAAGAGTGAGAGAGAAAGAAAACAAGAAAAAAAAGCGCTGGGTTCATCGTGTTGAGCGTTTGGCAACAGAAGCACAGGCTGGATGGTTTAGTGGCCTTTTGTTGGTTGTCCTGCGTCCTGTGTCCTGCTGCTGCTCCTGCTGCAGCCGCGGCCGCCGCCGTTGATCGATGCCCTCGTAGCGCTGTGGCGACGACGTCTCGCAATAACGGGAAGAAGCATCACTCGCGCGTGGGAAGCAGCCATTGCAGGACGATCCGATGCGCCATCTTTAGTATGGTGCGGTTGGGGTATTTCTGCTGTCCTGGCGAGCCCCACAGCCTGGAGTTTTTCCTCCACCGCCGGCCTGTGCAACCACTGCTGGGTGTCGCTGGCTGAGCCCCCGCCTAGATATGGGGGTTATGGGGCCGGCCTTCTTGCAGAAGCTCCGTGCGCTCTACGACAGCAAGACGCCGACACAAGTACACCTACATATGAACAGCCCGCATGGGGTGGCTGGGAGCAGTCGTTTCCAATTCGGAGACGTTAATAGTCCACGTGGCCACCGTGGCTACTGTGGTGACCGACCGACCGTCCGGTTGATTGGTTACTTAACTGGCTAGCTATACGTGAGCGCCAGTTATCTAGGTTTGTAGGCAGACAATGCCAACTGTCGACTCGAATTGTCACCGCCATTAGCAACGAGAGAGACTAACAACAAACTGGTCGAGCTCGAGTTGTTCGGAGATGAAGAGATGCCAAACAGCCCCTACTACCGCGGCTCTATGCCGCGTCTATACAGCCAACGATAGAACGCAGTTTTTGGCATTAGATCGATAGTCTAACATTAGATGCATGCCTCTATAGGTATGCTAAACTAGGAGAGAAAAATGAGATATAAACAGAACACAAAAGAAAGCAAGAGAGCGCGCGAGAGAGAGAAAAGGGCGAGAAGAGTGAAAGGAAGGAACGGTGGAGAGAGAAAAGCCCCATGGAAACAAATAGAGAGAACGGCATTTACCCCACGAGCTTTAACCTAGGTTGGGCGGACGGGCGAGCGAGCAAGACTAGCAGTGACTCTGTGGAGGAGTATGCGTGTGATATTTTGCCCCGTCTTCTTGTCATCTTCGGCGGCGGAGGCAGCGGCAGCGTCGACGTTGGGAAATAACCACCACCACCACCATCACCGCCGCCGACGACGACAACGGAGGCGGTTTTGCGTAACTTTGTGCAACGAATATATTAGATCAAGGGCAATTTTTATAGACTATTGATTGATGGCCCGGCGAGCGGAAAGAAAGCAAGACAGGCAAACAGGCAGGCGACCGTTCATGGCGCACGAACATCCTTGGCGCGTGATAGCAGGAGGATGAGAATGAGGATGAAGACGATGACGACGAAGACATGTCCTGAGACCCCCTTACCTTGCCTCACGTACAAGCTACACCGCCAGCCAGCTAGACAGACAGATAGATAGATAGATAGATATGGGCTATACCCGATTAAAGGGCGGATGGATGAACCGCGCACGGAAGCAAGCACCTTTTTGCATCGACTCGACTTGCAACGCTGGGTCGCTCCGGCCATGGGGCCTGCACAGGCCGACCGACCTTTGACCCCACGGAGCACGGATGGCACAGGATGAGAGAGAATGATATTGCAGCCCGAACGAAGACGTTGCAGGTGTGGCGTAATTAGCGCCTATTACCTGGCGGGACCTCGCAAGCAACTAAACACATGACGGAGGCGAAATTAACTCGGAGAGTAAGAAGAATTCAAATTAAAGGAATATGAATTAGGAGAGAAAAGATGATGATGATGACGATGATGATGGAGGGAAAGTCGAAAGGGAAAGTGATGAACAAGTTCCTGCAATAGAATCATTGACTAGGCCTGTCGACGGGAAACAAAAATTGTTACTTGGCATCGTTGTCTGTCTGACTGTTTATCTACCTATGTACTAGTTTGTCTAACAATTTGTTCGCCTATACTACTAGTCTGTCGTTTGTATATCTGTGAGTCTGCTTAAAAACAGAAACTCAAGCGGCTGGGCGTAACGGCTGGAATAGGCCCGCCATCGGTGGCATCTAGTTAGCGAAGGTTGGCCGTTACTGATGCCGATAGGTCTGCTCGGACTATTGTAGCTGCTATAGTTATTTGATGTTGTATAGTTATCACTGATGATGTTGTTGTCTAGCGGGAGCTGCGATGTGCCGACGAATGATTATTTTTGGACTAGTGAACAGGGTACGGATAATCATAACTGTTAGAGTTGTTACCTGCACTCACGCTGAGAGATAGTCAAAATAGATAGCAGAAGAAGCAAAGTTAATAAAGGGAGGAAGCGAAAACAATGTGAGAAGGAGATGAAGGGAAAGTGGAACAGAAAGTGGGGATCCGGAACTAGAGAGATAGAAAAAATGAGGTAGGCGCCGCAGAAGCAAACCGCACACGTGAGAGAGACCCCCTAGGTGCATTTTTTCTTCTTTTGCTGCTGCTACTACTGATGACAACGCTGATGCTTAGGTTGATGTTTATATTGATGCTGTTGCGGCTTTTCCTCAATGCGGCTCCACTTTTGCCTGGTACGGCTATATTCGCATAGATGCAAGCATACTACAGACTTCCATGCATGGCGAAATATCGCTCTAGCTGGGCCGAAGAAACGGACTGTGATTATCTGTCCGTGTAGGGTTGCCGTACGCTGAAGGCCATTCGCATTATGAGGAAGGAAGACGCGTCTCGAAGTCGCCGACGACGACGACAACAACAACGTCGACTTTTTCTCTTGCTGCGCGAGGTTGCTTTGGCTGTTGGTTTGCAAGCCTAGCAGTGTCGAAGCTCATAGTCGAACCCGATCCAGATTGATTGCATAGTCGCACACCGTCTGTCTGCCATCGCAGGGTCTCCAGCAGCAACAGAAGAAGAAGAAAAGAATCTTACTTGCGCCCCCTTGGGCTGTGAGTCACTTGAGAGCGGTTGGCATGCGAATATACATCTGCATGCATATATATATATATATATATATATATATATATATACATACACACATACATATACATGCTATATCATATGTCGTACTCGTTAATTATTTCGGTATGATGGAGTGCCGTGCCATATAGAGGACGTTAGAAAAAAATCGAAAGGGAGAGCGAGAACGAGTGAATGACGGCAAAAAAAACTAGGCAAAGAACACCTATTCGACTTAGCTATCTTACGTCTATGTATTTTGTTTTTCTCTATAGAATGTGTCATAACAGCTAGCACGTAAATGCAAAAACTGTGTTGGAAATGCTTTTTTTCTATAATGAATTGTCGCAACTGGTGCCGGCTCGTTGATAAATCACATGGCTGCTATGTGAGCCAAAGCAACAGCTACTGATTGAGCCAAGCCGTTTTTTCCACACCTTACAGCGGTACGTATATACTTTAATCAGGGTTTTGTGACAGGTAATCTACCTTTTGTTACAGCCACACCTGAACAACGGAACTTGAAAACATTCAGCTATATCTGAATTTCATTCAGATAGAACATAGAAATCGCACACGATGCGGGCAAAAGGGCTCTATATAGGTCTATTTGGGTCCGAAACCCATCGACGCCCGATGAAGATTTACAATGAATGTCCTAACTTAAGGTTCGGTGTCTTAAACCGCTGCGGACTGCAAGCAAACCACTGCGCACTGTCAAAGCTAAGATTGCTTCCAATTTATGATGAAAATACATCAGTTTGCCATACAAAATTGACAAGTGGACAGAAAAAAAATTCCCCGCAACGTATTAAACGAATAGCTCATTATCTTTATACCTCATAGGACGTATGGATAGTCGACAATCATATGTGGTCAGGTTGTACAGACAAGAGGAAATAATACGGGAAAAGAACAAAACAAAATCGAGATATCGCTTCAGCCCCTTTATTTCGCGGAGTTGATTTCATGTGAAAATGAATTCTTCTAGGCATTGGTTGTTAATCGAGTTTTAGTATTGTCAGTCGGACTGATTTATCTGCGGCTTTAACGTCAGGAATCGCGGGATCAATTCTGACAAGGTACGTCCTTGCCAAGTTGTATTGATAAAGAAAGAAGAACCATTTAAAGTATATGAAGTTCAAACGCCACTATAAAAGCATTTCAAGTTTTATTTTATGCCATAATAATAAAACGTGGAAACCTTGGATTTTTTAAATTCTTCGCTTCGCTTAGAAATCAAATCATCTCGCAGATAGAAGCCCAATTTTTGTTGATGTGTGTGGTTGGAACATTCGAGTTGATTCTCTCGCCAGGCAACGGTGTGAAACAAATGGAGAGCTTAAGCATGTCGATACCGTCGAACCCGGTGGCGTGGTGGCATGCGTCTGCGCCTCGCGACCGGAAGAGACACATAGGTGCGCGAATTCGAGGTAAACCCCATCAAAGTTATAATTCCTGTGTCAATAGAGCCCCCCCTCGCCTCTAAAATATGACTTATTCTATGCCTACAAGTATTGGCCAACGCCAAAATTCGTTTCATCAAAAACAGCTTAACTCTTTCTAACTGTAACTGTATATCTGTGTTTCCTTATGTCTCCCATATACTTAGAAATAAACGGGGAAATTAAATGAAATCGACATATGAATATACACTACGGTAGCGATGACAAGCACGACTTGAGTACGCGAGCAGCCTAATATAAGAGTAGACATCTGACTACGGCGCTTGCAGTCACTGTATTTGTTCACTTGTTATGCTAAGCAGTGCGGAAAAATACTACAATCCTCAGAAGCGTTGTATGTGCCCAACGTGCTTAGGCCAGTGTTGCAGATACCATGCTGCAGCATGTCCAGCAGCTCAGTCACTAGCTGATCTAGTAAGCTGGGAAAAAATACAGTGCTATTTGCGTCTGATGCACACGTTTTTTTACCTAATTTAGGTCATTAAAAATAACATACTAATAAAAAAGCCGACCGCGTACTGTCTCATTGTGCAGCTTCTAGCAAAGATTAAATGTACAAGAATGGTTTGAACAGTTTTGATCAAAGAACCACTGGGGAAGAAGCCCCACCCCTGAAGAGTGCGTATGGATGGTATGAAAAGCTAAACTGGACATTTTAATTCATACGGTGAATCCTGTGAAGGACATTTCAATGCAGCAATAAACGACGAAAGCATGGCTCGTGTTTGTTCAATTGTTAAAAAAAAACAAATTTTCCTCATAGAATGGGGGGAGATGTCTTGTTTAGGGGTGAGAGTGAAACTACTATTATCTGTTAAACTGATGTGGATGGTCGGACAAAAGGCGTCATTGTGGGTGAACGAGTTGTTCAGCGAGAAGACGGTTTACGGTAATCGTATCACAAGTCTAACCAACATTTAGATGGCCAAAATTATCCCTGTAAAGTATACATTTATGTGGTTATCCTATGAACGCTACTGTAACACTAAATGTTTGAGTTATTGAATGTGAGAGTTATAAAAGTTGATATACCAAGACCCTAATTTTCGCAGACTGTTTTCATATGACTATTTGCCCCCTTGTAGCCAGATGATAGTTTTCTGCCGAACTTAGCGGAATGACGCTTTTGTAAAGTAGTGCCCGACTATCCACATCAGTAAAACAGATTATAGTATTCTACCACATTTAAGATACGTGAACTAAGCTCACTGATACAAAAGGGTACATGTGAATTTAGGTAAACATGTCAAACAAAATTATATTCACTTAAACTCATATATCTATGAATTGTATTATTACATACTTTGTAAATAAGTAAATAAGTATATAAATAAGTAAATAAGTAAAGTATGATAACTCGATAATTAAATTAGTTATATTTTTTCGATACGTCAGGCATATATATATATATATATATATATATATATATATATATGTATATGTATATATATATATATATATATATGACACTCGTCGCTAAGGCCATCATCCCACTGCCGGAAATAAGGTATGATACATTGAGAATAGTCAAATAATAGAACAGCAACCTAAAAATGATAAGCCACGCACAAAAGTGCCTATTTCGCCTTCATCCTAATAGTAAGCGCAATCGAAGCTCATAGAGTGATCGGAGCCAGCACAGGGCTCAACAGAGAGCGGCGTGTGTTTATGGATTGAAGCGAAGTAGCACTCCGATCTGTATTTGCGAGTAGTAGTAGTGTGTGGGGCCAGCTGCTTCAGCGACTGTGGCTGCCTCAGCCATTTCAATGTTCTGGAAAACGCACACAGCGACAGACGCTCCGCTTTCACACAGAGACGACGCTCTTGTAAAAGTAGTAGGGAGTGAGTAGACGCGCCACAAATAGACCAACCAATGTGCAGACCAGAAAGCAGAATTGCCTTTTCTGCAAGCCGATTTGACGGAACCACACACCTCATCGCCGTAACAACAACAGCAACAACAACAACAACAACGACAACGACAACGACAACAACATCAACAACAACAACAACAACAACGACCTAAACAACAACAACATCAACAACCTCAACATCAACAACAACCTCAACATCAACAACAACCCTCAACATCAACAACAACCTCAGCATCAACAACAACCTCAGCATCGAGACCCGTACGACCCGCTGTGGACCCGTACGAGCGTACGGCAGCTTTTCCACCGGCTGGACCAGCAAACCACTGGTGCAGCAAACACGCTGTTGTTTGCGCAGAAGAATTTGTTTTCTCTCCAGCTGGTGCTGCTGCGACGGTCGGTCGATCGGTCTCTTTCTCTCTGTCACCGCTGCGACGGTCATCTACGGCGGGTGGGCGGTTGTCCTCCAAAAGTCCACCAGACTGTCCCCCCAAAAGTCCACCAGACTTGTCCCCCAAAAGTCCACCAGACCGGACGATGCTTTGACATACAGACGCCGGCAGTGAGTGGGCCAACCGACCAGGCCCAGACATCGCTTTGTGTCGCACGCCTGCCCCTCCGCCAGGCTTGCTTTGCCGCTTCGCCTTCCCACGCCCAAACACCCAAATCCAGATGCAGTGAGAGACGACCCTTTTCTAGGCCGCCCCGAAGGGACAAGTAGGCGAAGGGTTGTAGGGTTGTTGAAGGGGTGCGGCGGGGGGGGCGGGGCGTAGCAGTGGTGGCGGCGCCATTCTCTAAAGCGCGGCACATGTAGACGTTTCTCGGCTAGAGTTGAAATCTCCAGCCAGTGCACGGCAGCCTCTGCATGTCGGCTGCGCCGTTTTGTAAAGTGCGGCACACTGCGCCCGGGACAAGAGATGGAAGATGATCTAGGATTAGCAGCATCAGTAGCGCCAGCGATCGTCTGGCAGTGCGGTGTTTAGTCGATAGCCCCAAAACGATGGGCGCAACTGGCAAGCACTAGGAGGTACTTGTCCTCGGACATCTCCGACAGCCTCCGGCTCTCTATCTGAAGCTAGACCTAGCACCGCAAAGCAACGACAACGACGACGACGACGACAACGACAAAGGTCACTAAAACGAAATATGGCCAAGGCCATCTCTGCATCGAATAGCACCCGTGATTTTACAAACTGAAGTCGCAGTTTAGGACACCACATAGTAAGACCACATCGGTATCACTTTCGTGTGCACAGTGTTCTGTCCAACGCCTCTGTGGATCTTTTACCATCTGGAGGCAAATCTTTATTGGAACAACGGAGCCGGAAATAAGCAAACAGCAGTAGATAGTAAACAACTGATAAGAATGGGGACGCCCATAACGTAAGCGGTTACAACAACGCCTTGACAACAAGCCAGCACGACATGACATTGGTGCTGTTGACGTGACTTTTAAACATTGCTTACTTATATTGAAATCATAGCAATCGTGCCACCACTAGCATCCCAAATTTCTCAGAAATAACTCCTACTTTGTGGCATCAATCAATCGATGGATAGATAGATAGATTGATTTATTGACAGTCTTCCAGGTAAGAACAATGCATATAGTCCCATGTGTGTAGGGTTCTCTTAAGCACAAAGAAAAACATGTCAGCTGGCGGACACCTGGCGGATAATTCTTTATCTTTTTCTTTAGAATTTCTTCGCCACGTGCATGCAATCCACAGATGTTGTGGATTGCCGACACGTAGAGGAGAGACGCAGACTAACCGTCCAATTGACGCGGCAGTGCGTCTAGTAGCGTCATGGGGTTTCCATTGCAAAATTCGACGCTTATGAGCAGTGATGGTGGGGACGGGCAGGGTTGGGTTGACCAGTATAGACAATATAGTGCACGACACGTCGAGTTACCGGAAGGTAGATGTGCGCTGTCACTGATCATGATTCGCCGGCAGGAGAGCACCGTAGTCTAACACCGTCAAACTCCGTAAAAATCGCCACCAATGTCACCGCTGTGCTAGAGTTACACGCTAGTCATCATGTAATCTATTAGTTCACGTGCTGGCTGCATCTTTTGAAGATCCGGGATCCTCATCCACCGACATCGCCAAGCAACACGGACAAGCACATATTCTAAAACTTCCCTCCGGCCGGTAGAACAATCGCAACAACAACAACATGCGTATACTGCGCAAAATCCTCAAATGGCTGCCATTTGTCCTTCAGGCAGGCTATCCACTTCAAAACTTCAGACTCGTGTCGATCCATTTCCATTACGATGCTGGCCGACGGAGAGGTTAGCCTTCATCGACTCGCCCGTTGCTCGTATTATCATGATCCGAATTCGGCGGGTGGGTGAATGAATGAAACACATAGCTTTATTCATGAGTACTTGCGAATACACTCGAAAGCAATACAGCCTCTGTACTGTGGTAGATACTGTGGTTAAGATACGGTCGTTGTTGTTGTCGTTGTTGTTGTTGTTGATTGTTGTTGTTGTTTGTTGCTGTTGTTGTTGCTGTTTGTTGTGTGTTGCTGTTGTGCTGTTGGTGTTGTGGTTGCTGGTTGTTGTTGGTTGTTGTTTGTTGTTGGTGCTCTTGCTGTTGTTTGGTTGTTGTTGTTGTTTTGTTGTTGTTTGTTGTTGTTGGTTGTTTGCTGTGTTGTGTTGTTGTTGTTGTTGTTGTTGCTCTGCTTTGTTGTTGTTGTTGAGTTGCTGTTGTTCTGTGTTGTTGTTGTTGTTGTTGTTGTTGTTGTTGTTGTGTTGTTGTTGTTGTTGTTGTTGTTGTTGTTGTTGTGTGTTGTGCTGTTGTTTGCTGTTGTTGTTGTTTTGTTTTTGTTGTTGTTGTTGTTGTTGCTGTAATAATAATCAGATAATACTTACAGTGGTTAAAATAATTCGGACGCCAGTCAGAGTTGGGGGTGTCACAATCTGTGGACCTGCCATTGTCCTAGAAGTTCCGAAGCAAACTGGCCATCTTCAACGGCTGCGCGTGCGTTTTTTTTTTTGTCTGCGCATTTTGTCTTTACTCCCTCCCTCCTTCCCAGCCTCACCGCACAGACACACAGAGATACGCCAAACACCCCTACACTAGCTTAGTGTCTGTGCTGTCCTGACGTGTCTGTGCTGTCCTGGCTATGAGCGTGGACGTGTCTGAGACATGGTTCCGTGGACTCGTTCGGGGGTTTTCGGCCGTGCCGGACTCGCTGGACCGTACGACTCGTTGCCGATTCCTTCTCGAACGCTCGCTCGCTCGTTCGCCTCCTTTGACAGAGCGGGCCATTTTGATCCGATTTGACAGTGGCCGACATGACCGAAAATGGTAAATGGCCTTGAGCCGAAAGCCTTCCCATTGGGGGGGCCGCGGGTCGGTGTACCTGTCCGTCTGTCCATCCGTCTGCCGACTGTCTCCTTGGCTCCGTTTTGTGAACGTTTCTGTGTGTCTCCGATTGAGAATCACACTCAGTAACTCTAAACGCAGCCGATAGCTGCTGGCTGCGACGGCTACCGTCATCCGGAAATTATTCTTTTTTTTTTGTTCAAATTAGAGTTAGACGCTATATATGACCAGCCCAGCCATATACTGATTGTCGTTTCGAAATCACTGAACTTAGAGCAGCTGGCCACCATTTCCTGCGTTCCGATGAAGTCGGCCCGAAATAGTGCACCACTAGCAACAATGACACTAACAAATATACCGCCAAACAACTGCAACAACAACAACAATCTTCTCCGGTCGCGGAGCGCAGGCGAATGCACCGCGTTACCGGGTTCAAAACTACTACTACTTCTACTACGTCTGTTCGACCAGCTGCACTACGACTATTCCAGCTGGTTACTGACTGCCACTGAAGACTCGTTTCCTTTTCCCTTGCCGCGCTCTTCCTATAGCTGTTCCTATAGCCTGCTGCTGCTGTGTTGTGTGGAGAGTATGCGTTGAGGACTGAAGTATGACTCAGCTCAGAGTCAGCTCAGAGTCAGCTCGAGAATGAACGGAGTTTGAATACACCGGCACCGCCTGCTGTCAGTTTAACTGGATACAGATCTACGCGTAGTTTGTACATGTCGGTGCGACAAACGGATAACCTGAGAACGCTAGCCTGTTTGTGCAGCATGTATAGCAATATACAAACAATTAGTACAACAACAACAACAACAACGACAACGACAACAACAACAACAATATCATAGACCCACATCAGCCATGTTGTGGCTAGCGCAATTATATAGAATTTAGCCGCTTCGCATGGTACAACTCGATAAGTAGACAACAAACAAACAATCGCTTCGTACAGAAGAGATGGCCATCTTGGCATTTGCCAATGCCAATTCATGCCAGGCAGCCCCCGAGCTCTACGCGAGTATCGCGCCTGCTGTCGCCGGTTGAACGCCATTCGTCAATGCTGTCGTTTCTTTTCACGTATAATAACGTCGTAAGTGTGAGTAATGCCTGTCTTGCTTCTTCGCGCCGCCTTCGTTTTTTAGCAGCAATCGGTCGCAACTACTTGTCAGCTGATACTCCTAAGATCCCGCACACTCACGACTTGGAAGTAGAATCTTCCAAGGGCGTACTCCGCATACGAGTAGGCGGCTATATTTGTCTCGCTTCAACATGACGCTGTATGCTGTTACCTCTCACACGGCGCGACGTGCGTACAGGCAAACATACGGCCTCTACATACCCGCTCAGCTCTGTTCCGCTCCTAAGTGCTATCGCTCTCACAACAAACCCATGTTGCACCGCAAAAATGTCCTCCCTCCGGACAGAGTGGGCTTTGCTTGCAATAAAAAAAAAAGTACCGAACATACTCTAATCACGCACACCCCAGTAATCTAATCACAAATTTAAAGGCAATATATATAAATATAAATAAATAAAAAAAGAACTATATATATATATATATATATATATAGATATATATATATATAGGAGTAAAGGGCGATACTACAGCATGACAGTAATGTTTGGGGATGCTTATTTGTTTCTAACTCTGTAAACTTTGTAAGTAGCTTTGCACTCGGTAAGCTTTTAAGTCATAAAACGCTATAACTATTAGTTTCCCGTTCTGAAGCGTCTATAGGACAATTTATTCCATATATCCATTAAGCATCCGACACACTTTACAGGCCGAAAATCCAAACATAAAAATTGCTGGCACAGTATAGCAATGG